>CM035167.1:113032313-113312375 GCA_020205615.1 Panax quinquefolius | reverse complement strand
TTAAATGAAAATTCAAAATTACCTGTGATTATTTCTTCTACACTAACATCTTTTCAGGAAGAAAAACTGCTAAGAGTTCTTAGAGAGTTCAAGTGAGTTGGCATCCAATAAGTAGGTATAAAACCTACTCATCAAATACCCCCAAACTTGAACTATTGCTTGCCCTCAAGCAATGCATATATGACAGTAAACAATGCAATGCAACTACATGATATGCAAACTAAACTACTATGCAAATGAGTCCCAAGTTTTTCTAGCTAAAATGGAATTCCAATCCAATGTGCCTCAGCGAATTATCCAGATTCAAGAATAAAATTTCAAACAAGCTATAAACATAATATCTTACAATCAAATAACCCATACTTGCTATAAAGATGTTGTGTGTGTGTGTTGTGTTCACTAAAAACTTGGCAAAGGCAAAGAATACACATGTTGAATTGCTCAAAATAGAAAATTATAGTCTAAATCAAGATCCATGTATACTAATGCAACAAAAACTACTCTAACACATCAATACAAACTAAGGTTCAACAATGGGTTTAAACTGCATTATTTTTATTCACGAGGGTAATTTTTGCACTTTCCCGCGGTGTTTATTGCTATTTTTTTAATATGCAGCGGATGCATTTTACGCTCCATCTCGCCCCTTCCAAAGATTCAATAAATCAGCTCAAGAAGGTTTCAAGATAGAAATTTTTTGATGTTTGGGGGATAGATTTCATGGGCCCTTTCGTTTCTTAATGTGGAAATTTATACATCTTGTTAGCAGTCGACTATGTTTCGAAGTGGGTGGAAGTGGCAACTCTTCCAACTAATGATGCCAAGGTGGTCTTAAGATTTTTACAAAGAAGTATAATTATAATTAAGGTTGTCATGTACTCAATTATAATTCATATCGTTATTCATGTACATTTAATTTCTTAACCCAATTAGACTTACTTTAATTAGGTTATAAAAATAATTAATTGAGATGTATAAAATAAATCTCTTAGAATTAATATATATTTTAAATACCATTATTCTCTCATATCATAACCCTTAAGTTATTCAATTTTTCATTCCTAATATATAATTAGGTTACATTAGTTTATTTTATTTGTTTATATAATAAACAAATATAAACCATCACATAATATTCATATTCACTTACTCACATATTTATACAAAATAATTTAATAGATTGAGACATGATCCATAAATCTCTTAGATTATGTCACTAATATATAATTAAAATACTAGGACCACTAAATAAAGATAATCATTTAGGCTATTTAATTCTCATACCTAATTTAAATAACTTATTTAAGTTATACAATTTAGATTGAATAATTAAATATAATTTCCTCATTCTCTCCATAAATTATTTTCAAACAATTTATTTATTTATTAAATATATAATTTAATATATTCAATCATTTATTCAAATATGAATTTAATTTACTAACTAGTTGATACCAATATACATATTTTACATATTGGATCTCATCTCATATTCTTACTTTACATCATTTGGTATAATATTAAATATTATACTATTATCCATGTAACATAATGTCATATATTCAATTATTTTCTTTTCCTTTCTATAAATTGTCTTCATAATTTATTTAATCTGCGATAAATATATTAATATATTCACCACATTAATACTTACATACATTACACTCAATAATGTAATATATGATTTCTTCAATAAAATAGTGGTTATGCATAAAGTATATTTAATGCTACTAATTTTTACCACATTAAAATAATTTAATATTATAAATTATTTTAATTTTATCTATCTAATTTCCTTTAATAATTTACTCCTACACTTTGCTTACATATATTAAATATATAATTCTAATATATTTATTATACATAACATCACATATTGCATGTCACATATTCTTTTGTGCATTACAATATCACATAACATATCATCTAATAAGAATTTTCTTTATTTAATTCTTATTTTAATATTACCCAAAATTTTGGGTTGTCACATTCACCCATTCTTCTAAGAATTTCCTCCTCGAAATTACTGTAACGACACCAAAATTAATACAATTTAACTCTCAACCTCGGTCGTTATCAATACATCTTTATTCTGATTTTACATCATTAATCGATGTTAAACTTAATAAAATGCGGAATAATTTTAAAATTTTATGTCTACTTTCTTTACTTCTTGAATCACAACATTTATCATTACATATTTTTTATTTGAATTTATTTTATGAATCGCTTCATCAGAATTATTATAAACTAAAACTTACAACCAAGTTCAATACCCTTTATACATGGGATAAAATTAAACTTTACAACTCAACATCTATTAAACATCATACATTATCAAATACATCATCTATAACCTTATTCATGGTTCGAAAACATTAACAACTCAGCCAAAGTATATAAAACTTCTTGCATTACATCTGATTCATGTCTTTCAAGTAGCACATAGTGTTACCTTGACTTCTTAACCTGCAAAAATGGTTATTTACAAGGTTGAGCTCGACAACCAAGTAAATCTAACAGTTTTTGTGACTCCCCAAAATTCAGACCACACTTGTCTCACATTGGTTGTCACGTACTAACTCTAATAACTTACTAAAATCATCACAGCAGAATAATAGAATAAATTACATTGTTATAATATAATTATTCTCGTCCCAAGGGTTCGTAACTTAAACATCTCTTACAATACCTTACACGTAATTAAACACCGTTTAGACATAACAAATACATAATCCAATATAACTTAAATTAAACATAGCTTATCATAAATAAGTTCTTTAACAACCATAAAATAATACATTCTAGCATTAAGGAACTACTCCAAAGCCTTCTCTTTACCCTTGTCCTTGCTAGAGGGCTCACCACGTTCTGCCTTAATTGAAATGTTTTTAGGGAAAGCAAGGATGAGAAACAAATTTGCCCAACAAGTAATATAGCAATAAGGGTACACAAAGTAGTTTTGTATTTCTCAAGGTACAATGATAAGGATAGTTCAAGAAAGCAAGAAGTATCAATGATTATCAACAATAATCGCTATATACAGAAAAGATCAATAATATTCAATGATTTATCAATTCCAGATTTCAAAGTAATGAATAGTGAGCAGTCACAAAGGACTATGAACTTCTCCTAGAATCAACAGTAATAAACTGAAAATTCTACAAAATGAGTACAACAGGTTATCAGCCTAAAGTACCCTATGTCAATGCATTACATTTAATCTTTCTCATATTTGCACGTCGGTTTCCCGACAATATATAATTCCCCTACCTAGAGGGTTGTTCATCTCAGTTATATGAGTCCACACCAAGTAAATTTGGTTTGGATAGCTTTCGATCAATATCAATAGTCTAGCCGAAGCAATGGCTTAGATAGTTTTCTTTCACAATATATAAGAACAATTATCGTTCGAAATCAAGGTTTGTAAACAATTTCATTTCTAGATTACGAAGTATTATACTTTCGAAGTTCTACTTATACGATCAATAATTGTACAAGTCCAAATAATGCTCAATAAAGAGTAAGGTTCGAATACTTGCCTCAAGTGTAGTTTACCAAAATATAGCTTATCGACACTCTTTCGTATCCTAACATAATATAATACGCGTATAGGATATTCATTAGTTACATATGCTCACACATGATATTTAAGTTTAAATGCATACATAAACATCTAACTTAGTTGTACACTCTTCACATACTTCGTCACACACCTTGCATATTTATATCATAAAATCAGTTTATAATTTACCATGAAGCCAAATAATCAAAGGCTCTAATCATTACTTTACAGTTTAAAAATACCTTTTGGACTTATCATTTGAAAGTCTATAATCACCACATTAAACATTCAATTATATAACCTAGCATGCTTCTTAACACATTAGATTATGTACTCGTCATATAATACATGTTAGAGTAACAATACAAGCATGCAAACACCTTCAAACCATTTATAGAAAATAAACCTTACTGCAAGTTGGCGCGGCCGCGCTTGGTTTGTACTGAGGAGTGGCGTGGCCGCGCTGCTCCTGGTGCAAACCAAGACTGCAACATTGTAGTTAGGCCAGACTTGCACATCCGATCATAATTAGGATAACACTTGCATGCTCATACATGACGTGATAATTATGAATAGGTTTGGTCTCTTTTATAACTTGTTCCTTTCATGATTTAACAAAACTCACAAAATCAAGACTTCATATGTTGATTTAACAAAGTCCTTCATGTTTAGTCATTATACACATGCTACACGGTCCTTTGGTCTCCACTAAACATGTTTATGTTTGTTAACCCACATATTCCGAATTATGAAGTTTTACATCACATAAACTTGTCATATTCCGTTTACCATGCATATGTCTAGTTAGGCATTCATGTTAAATCACATCCATAGACATAACACACCTACTCATGATGGTCCATTTCAGAATACTTATAAGTATCTATTACTAAAAACTAATTTTCTTTTCATTCTTAAGATTTCCTTTGAGAATCTCATGTTAAGACACCAAACATGCAAAGCCAATTTACTTACTATACTTCATGCTCTCATATATACATTTTGGACCATATAAGCATGCTCACAAATTCCTATATAGTTTATCAAGATTGTAATTGCAACTTTAAGTTTCTGATGAGTGAGTTTTATACACATGAATTGGATACATTCGGGCTTAATTTATTGTTGTTCTCAAGTCTTTTAGGATGTTTTTATGTGTTTGTGTCTATTCATGCATGTTTTATGTTGTTTTGTAGGAATTGGGACAAAAGTTACATGGATCAACGTTCAGGGTGGCTAGATTCGCGTTTTCGGCTTGCCATTTACATAGTAGTCACTTCAGAGCCAATTTGAGTATTGCTACAGACCTTATTTCGAAAATATTAAAGAATGAAAGTTGTAGATCTACCTTTCCTATTTCTGTATCATCTTGAATCATCTAAATTGGAGTTTGGACGAAGAAGTTATGGCTATTTTCCCAAAGGACGTCGGAGTAGAAAATGTCAGAAAAAGTGGTAGCGCCAGGGCGCTAATTTTAGGCTTATTTGCAGCCAGGGCGCTTATAAGGCGATGTCTTAGCGTCGTGCCGCAGATCTTCAAAGTCTTTGGGGAAGAGGTTCAAAAGCTACCTGGGACGCGTTTTGGGCTTAATTTTGATACCTTTTTGACTCCAAATTGGATTGGGTTTGTTCCTAAACTAAAAATTGGACTTGTAACCTATAAATACATGATGTAAGGAATAAAATAAGGGGAGATTACATAGATTAGACTAGATTAAACACTCCTTTAGATTAGAACATAACCCTAGTTCTTATTAGCCATTGGAGATTGAAGCAAATTGAAGTACATTGAAGATCAAGAGCAAGAGCAAGAGCAAGAGAGGAACATCAAATTTGCTGACAACAGATTCTATTCTCTTCTCTTATCATACTTTTATCTTTTAATGTCTATTCAATTGTGGATTCTTGGTTTTAATTCATTAATTATGAACTAACTCTTTTATAAAGATTTCAATTGAACCTTTTATGGTTATGAATTGATTATTTGATTTATTCCAATCATTTATGTTGAAGTGAATTGTTCATCACGCCTTGTATTTATTGATTAATTATCCGCCAATAATTACCGTGTTACTCTGAAGGAATTGAGAAAGGAATTCTAGGGTTAGAATCAAGGTAAGTGACATGTGACTTAGTTATTTGCACAAATGAATAATTAGGTTTGTGAATAGAATGAGAATATCTATTTACGCATGTAACACATAAGGAATTGGGATCAGAATGAGTTTAATTCAATTGTTTTACATAGAGATATAGCAAAATTAATCTGGGTTAAATAGAAGGCAATTGATCACCGAGAGAGGGCTTTTGGCATTTGAGAATTCTCATTAACAATTCAAAGAGACAAAATAATTGGGATAATTGGATAATTGGTTTATAGTTCATAATTGGGGATATTGGAGTCTTAGCCTTTATTTATTTTAATTCATTTATAACCTAGTTTTAATTGATTAAGTTAGTTTTCTTAATTAGAAAAATCATGATTTGAGATTGTTTAAATAAAATTGATTTGGTTAAGAGTTAGTAATTGGTAATTTTTATTAAATAATTCCTTGTGGGAACGATACTCTACTTTCACTTTATTACTTGTTGACCGTGTATACTTGCACGTATTCATTGATTGCGAAATCGATCAACAGTTTCCATTAGCCAAACTTATCCAAGCATACAAGATGAGTTCGCATAGTCTAAATCATGCTTTCATAATCACATAATAGATCACATAAGCATATCTTTAAGTTCAAAACTTAGTGTATACATAGTTCGTTTATACATAGCCAATATAGTCTTTTTCTTGAAATTCCCCTTTTTAATCATACTTAAATATCTTATATTACCTTCAACCATATAACAAACATATTGTCATATGTCAAGACATATTAGAACGTAATACACTCTCATCCAAGGTTAGAACATGTTTTGCAAAAGGTTTATCAAAACTAGTTTCCAACTCTTTAAGTTTTCTTTTAATATTCTAACCAAAACAAGCTAAGGTAACTTTTTATGTTCAAAACAACATCTCATCATATAATAGGGTCATTTACATGCATAACCTAACTATCATAGCATACTCAGAATAATACAGAACCATTAATCAATATTTGGGAAAAATATCACGCGTGGTCGCAATGCAGACAGTTATAGAAGTGGTAAGCCGCTACCGCTTCGTTCTGAGGAAAAAATAAATGGCTCTGCTTCTGCAGAGCCTTAGCACATGTATTGTTAATTCTCAAACCAGACTATCTGTAACACTTCAGAGCATCCATACCAACTCAAGTAACACAGAGACATGCTAATTCACACTAATTTGACAGAAAATCAACAATTACTAGAATTTGAAAAAACTTCAAACTAAGACTAAGTTGTTTGTATAGTAGCATAAGACTTGTGCTAAAATGATAAGTTTAGTTAATTAGAAATGTACATGTTATGGTATGTTCACATATTTAATAGGTATTGTGGTTCTAAACCTATATGTAGGTGAACGTGAGTTTGATATTATAGCTTACGCTCGAGGCAAGTTTCTAAACTTTCTTTTTACATTGAGCAAGTTTTCTAACTCTACACTTTCGTTGAGTTAGTTCTATTATTATATTGTATAACTTCATTCTTTTGATTGAGCAAGCTTTTTATCTTAATTGTTATTGAATAAGTCAATTGTTCCTAAAATTCATTCGAGCAAACTCTAACTCTAATGTTATTGGAAATTCTTATTTGATGGATCCATTCTAACTTGTTTACAGTTAAGCAAGTTTCTTAAGTTCTATTATTGTATAATGAACGTAGTTTTTGAACTCTCGTCTCTATTATTGAACTGTTTTAATTCTTTGCATGAGTTAATACCTTGTTGGGCAAGTTTTTAGTTTCCAACTTGCTATTAGTTAAATGTACGTTCAGGAATTTCATTTCTAATGTTATAAGACTCGAACCTTAGCTTATTTTACTGTTCAAGCAAAGGTTAACCATTTTATTAATTTTATTGAATGCTTATGCTCTATAGTTATTTCAAGCATGAATTTGAGATGTATAATCAGTTCATTTATGATTCTCAAATGTTCTAAGTTATGTTGTTATTAAACAACTATTGTGTTATCAAGCATTGTTGATTCAACGAGTTCCCTAGTTGATGATCATTAAACTTCAATTACCCTTGAAAGCTTATCCAAACCAAACTTTCTTTGGTGCGGACTTGTACTCTAAATACTGAGATGAACAACCCTATTTTTAGGGGTTTACGCTTAGATTTGAAATGGTTGTGCACAATACATTGTACGAAGGATTGATCCTCCTAAGTACGTGGAGTCCTTATAGTCATATGACTGTTAAAGTTAAAGTTGAAAGATTACTTATAACTGTGGATATAGTTCGTGGTCATTAGACCCTTATTAGTATATTTAAGAATGTTAATAATACATATCATTCAGTTCTATTGATGATTTGGCAAATGTTGTAATGTTAATAGAACATATCATTCAGTTCTATTAAGCCTATTATTTGGCAAATGTTGTAAAGATATTTATTCTTATTACAAGTGAGCTTTGTTTGCTCACTCTTGCATATTATACACTTATTGCAGCTATGGTTGAGAAGGTACATAAACCTACAACTAGCAAAGGAAAGGGAAAAGTGTACAAGTGATGAAGACTTGTAATTTTACTTTATCGTTATGATGATAGACTTTTATTAGATGATGTGATGTAATAAATTTTAAATTCCGCATTTGATTGATTGTAATTAAAGGTTAGATAACCTGGGAGATAATTTTATTAACGTAATCATGTATGGGCTAGTTTTATTATTCAATTATATTATGATTGGGTAGTTAGATATGAATGTTTTAATTAAGTGAACACCAAATCTTGAGGTAATGAAGTACCGAAATTTGGGGGTGTCACAAGTTGGTATCAAAGCCTTAGGTTATGAACCTTAGGTGGGGAAAAGCCTTATGCTACGTTTGGATTGAAGGAATGGAATAGATGAGGGAATGGAATAAGGAAGGGAATGAAATGATTTTTTAATATTCCATGTACATGTTTAGTTGATGTTATGAATACATCTAAGAATGAAATAAATAATTAGAAAGTGACCTAAATACCCCCAAATGTTCAAATTTAACTTAAATTCAATTTATATTAAAAAATTAACACATATTTCTCTAGATTTTTTTTATAATTATATTCTTTTTTTTTTACTATACTTTTTCATATAATTTTTTTATATATATAAAAATGTTTTATATATATAAAAAAATATATAAAAGGGTAAGAGGTGTATACATAATCACATAATATTATTTTTTTTGGGTGGGGTGGGGGGGTGGGGTAAGGGGTGGGGTGTATACATAATCACATAATATTATTTATGGGGTGGGGTAGGGTGGGGTAGGGTGGGGTGGGGGGTGGGGGGTGGGGTGGGGTGGGGTGGGGTGTTGGTAAGGTGTATACATAATCACATAATATTATTTTTTTGGGTGGGGGTGGGAGTGGGGGGGGTGGGGTGAGGTGGGGGTTGGGGGGGGTGGGGTGGGGTGGGGTGGGTGATGGTAAGGGTGTATACATAATCACATAATATTATAATTTTTTTGGGTGGGGGGGTGGGGTGAGGGGTGGGTGGGGGTGGGTGGGGGTGGGGTGAGGGGTGAGGGGTGGGGTGGGAGGGTGGGGTGGGTGATGGTAAGGGTGTATACATAATCACATAATATTATTTTTATGTTATGAACCTTAGGTGGGGAAAAGCCTTAGGAAGTAACCTTTGAAAAGATAGTGGTGATTAACTCTTATCGAGTTTTAAGGAAGGAGTAATAAAACACTTATGTGCTTATGTGTTTATAACTTATGTGCTCGTGAGTGTCGAGTAGTAATGATTAATAATTAAAACTTAAAATTTTATTGTCATGATGAATAATGTCGGAGAATCCAGCAGGCTAGGGAGGATAGACCTCAGATGCCTATAGAGGAGGAACCTCGCGATATTCAGGTTATTTGGGAACAACTATTGCCACGGGAGTCTGCCCCGTTGGCCACAGTGGTTGAAGATGAGGATGATGATGTGGAGACGGATGAGGAGGATCCCGTTGAGTTGCCACAAGAGGATGAGGATGACGAGGACGAGGACGAGGAGACTCCACTAACCTCGATAGCTGCTCGAATGTACGATGAAGTCTACAACCGTAATGTGGAACTTCAGGATACAGTCGAGGAATTGCAAGAGATAGTAGCTGAACAACAGACTGCAATGACACAGAAAGACGATGAGATCTGAGATCGTGAGGAATGACTGACTAATGTCGAGGAGAAGCTAGAACATACTGAAGGAGAGAAAGAACAACTGATCGAGGAGGTCGCAGAACTGAAGAACAAGCTGAAGGAAGAAGCTACTAAGAGGGCAAGAGCCGAAGACGCATACGAGGAAGTGTTTCAACGAGCCGGGATAGCAGTGAAAGATGCACAGGCAAAGAGAATGAAGATGGAAAAGATGAATAGAGTATTCAACACCGTGGTTAATAGAGCTCAAGATCGGGTCATGGGTTATCCGTTTCAGTTCGAGATGCTGCCATTGTACATATTAGATCGCAGAACAATGTTCTGGATTATGGAGGAAGAGCATAGTAAGGCTAAGCAGTATCTTAGTAGAACATCGTAGTTGTTATGCGATTAATAAATGTTAAATAAATTAAAAATCCCAAGTGTTATGTAACCTATGGGATATGAGGATGATGTTGTCCTGAAACCTTTGTAGTTCAGGAAAGTAATGTAAATAGCAGTGATGCTATTGTTTTATATTTTCAAAGAGGTTATGAATAAATAAAAGTTGTTATTTTATTCAAAGTGTTATGTGATTATGTGGCTATTTCTTTTGTGGAGGCAAATTAAGTAGAAATTACTTAAAAGAGTTGAATAATAATCTAATGAGTGTATTTTTAACAGAAAATGCCTCCCAAACGTCACCCACCACGACAGAGAACCACCGAAGGAACCAACAATAACGATAATGTTGATGCTAACCCCGTTCAACAATTAGTGACGCGTTCGATGTGAGGCGTTCTGAGAATCAACCACAGAACCAAGGAATAATGTTTAAGGAGTTCAAGACGGTTGGACCACCTGAATTTCGTGGGTCCGTGAATCCAGTCGAGGCACAGACTTGGATTATGGAGATAGAAAAGGTGTTCGATGTTGCTAGGGTAGGGGATGACCAGAAGACTGCTTTTACAACATTCATGTTGAAAGCAGAGGCTAGTTATTGGTGGCATACGAATAAAACTCAAGAAGGACCAGGGATGATGTCCTGGGATAGGTTTAAGGACATATTCTTCGAGACCTATTTTCCTGAGAGTTTAAAGGGTCAGCTAGAGGTGAAATTTTTGGAGCGTAAGGTGGAACAATGACTAGATCGAAAGTATGCCGCTAAATTCAACGAGTCAAGCGAGGTTTACGCCTTATCAAGTCAAGCCTGCAGACGAACGTAAGGCTTAAGAGATTTGAACAGGATTTGAAGCCACGGTTGACAAGAGGTTTCCTATTCCAATTGAAGACTTTCGCAATGATGATGGAGAAAGCAATACTCAAGGTGAAGGTGGAGGCGGCGATGACAAAGTTCAATCAGAATGTAAGAAGAAGAAGAACGAGGTGGAGATTAAGAATGGAGGTGGTAGTGGTGGAAACAACAACAACAACAACAACAACTTGAAGAGGAAATGGAATGGAAACGTGGGTGCTGGAAACCAGTAGGGTAACCAACAAAATAAGAAATTTAAAGCATGCGCTACATGCGGGAAGTTTCACAAGGGTGCGTGCTTGATGGGGAAACGAGTATGCTTCAATTGTGGCCAGGAGGGTCACATCGCCCCAAATTGCACTCAACCTAAGAAGAACGTGTGCTTCATGTACAGATCCAACGATCACTTTGCTCGTGAATGCCCTAAGAAGAAGGCTGAAGAGACAACCAGAAGCAATGGAGGTAACAGTGGAGGTACATGGGCCATTGCTGGACCTACGACATCAAACAAACCCACAACTAGAACCTTCAACATGACTGTGCAAGATGTTGTGCAATCAAAAGATGTGGTATCAGGTATTATCCTAATCAATGATATAAATGTTTATGTATTATTTGATTCGGGTGCTACTTGCTCGTTTATCTCTGATGAATTTTCTAAGAGGTTAGAATTGCTTAGAGAAGAACTGAATTTCCCTTTGAATATAGAAATTGCGAATAAGGAGATAATCCCTGTTAGGTTCGTATACAAGAACTGTAGGGAGAACATTAAGGGGAATGTTATGAAAGTAGATTTAATCCTGATAAAACTCGGGGAGTTCGATGTTATTGTGGGAATGGATTGGCTGTTCAAATATGGAGCGGTAATTGATTGCCAAAAGAAGTGTGTAAACCTTATAACCCCGTCAAAGGTAGTATTCTATGGTAGCAAGTCGCCTAGACAAATGAAATGTCTGACGATTATGCAGGCTAAGAAATTGTTGAGTCAAGGCTGTGTGGGCTATTTAGCTTACATAGTCGATACTCAGAAGAAGAATGTGAAACTGGAAGAGATACCAGTGGTGAAGGAATTTGAGGATGTGTTTCCAGAGGATTTGCCAGGACTTCCGCCTAACAGAGAAATTGAGTTCGTGATTGATTTAGCGTCGGGAACAACACCGATATCGAAGGCCCCGTACAGAATGGCTCCAATAGAAATAAAGGAACTGATGGTACAGTTGCAAGAGTTGCTAGACAAGAAATATATTTAACCAAACGTATCACCGTGGGGAGCGCCAGTGTTATTCGTGAAGAATAAGGACGGGTCAATGCGTCTTTGCATTGATTATAGAGAATTAAACAAAGTCACTATTAAAAACAAATATCCATTGCCAAGAATAGATGACTTGTTTGATCAGTTGAAGGGTGCTAAATACTTCTCGAAAATAGATTTGAGAAGTGGGTATCACCAGTTGAAAGTGAGGAAGGAGGATATACCTCGAACGACATTCAGAACTCGGTATGGACATTACGAGTTTCTGGTGATGTCTTTTGGTTTAACCAATGCACCTGCTATATTCATGGATTTGATGAATATGGTGTTTGAACCATTCTTAGAAAAGTTTGTAGTGGTATTCATCGACGACATTCTGGTGTATTCAAAAACTCAAGAAGAACACATGGAACACTTACGTTTGACATTAGAAACACTAAAAAAGGAAAAATTATACGCGAAATTCTCTAAGTGTGAATTTTGGCTAGATCGTGTGCAATTTCTTGGGCATGTGATTAACAAAGATGGGATTTCAGTGGATCCATCAAAAGTGGAAGCTGTAATCAATTGGGAACAACCAAGAACATCGTCGGAAGTGAGGAGTTTCTTGGGATTGGCCGGTTATTACAGATAATTTATTCAAGATTTTTCTAAGATAGCCACTTCATTAACAAATTTGACAAGGAAAATTGTGAAATTTGTTTGGACGGAGAAATGTGAAGAAAGTTTCCAGGATTTGAAGAAGACATTAAGCATGGCACCTGTATTGTCATTACCAGATAGCACAGGAAATTTTGTGATGTATAGTGATGCCTCACATAAAGGGTTGGGTTGTGTTCTTATGCAGAACGACAAAGTAATTGCGTATGTATCAAGACAACTGAAGGATTATGAGAAAGGTTATCCGACTCATGATTTGGAATTGGTTGCAGTAGTATTTTCTCTCAAGATATGGAGACACTATCTATATGGAGAGAAATGTGAAATCTACACAGACCATAAAAGTTTGAAGTATATTTTCACACTGAAGGACCTGAATATGCGATAAAGAAGATGGATGGAATTGATAAAGGATTACGATTGTCAAAATCTACACACTTTTTGCTAATAAAGATTAGATTTAATCTTGATCAGCTAGCAAAACTGTATGTTAAAGAGATCGTGTCAAGACATGGAGTTCCAGTGTCACTTGTATCAGACAGAGATCCAAGGTTCACATCAAACTTCTGGAAGAGACTACAAGAATGTATGGGAACACAGTTGTGAATGAGTACAACATACCATCCGCAAATCGACGGGCAAAACGAACGAACAATCCAAACATTGGAAGATATGCTGAGAGCATGCATCATGGATTTCAAAGGAAGCTAGGACGAACATTTATCGTTGGTAGAATTTGCCTACAACAATAGTTACCACGCGAGCATCGGCAGATGCCTTTACGAGGCAATATACTGGCGGAGCAGAAAGTGCGAACTCCATTGTCTTTGGGATGAAGTCGGTGAACGCCTAAATCGTTAGGACAAGAATCGGTACAACAAACTCTTTGAAGTTGTCAAACTCATCAGACAAGATTAGTAGACCCAAGACAGAATGAAAAAAAGTATCTTGCCGATCAACATAAAGCGTAATCGCGAATTTGAAGTAGGAAATTTTGTTTTCCTAAAAGTTTTTCCTTGGAAGGGGAAAATTTGTTTTGGCAAGAAAGGAAAGCTCAGCCCATGATTTATTGGACCGTTCGAAATACTACGAAGTGTGGGGGAAGTGGCTTATGAGGTAGCTCTACCTCCAGAGTTGGAAAACATTCATAATGTTTTTCACATTTCGGTGTTATGACCGTATAAACCAGATTACAAGCACGTGATCGAGTATGAACCATTGAAATTCGATAAAGTTTTATCTTATGAAGAGATTCCTATCCAAATAGTCGACATGAAAGAACAAGTACTCAGAAATAAAGTGATACCTTCTGTGAAGGTGATATGGAGAAACCACAATGTCGAAGAGGCAACGTGGGAACTCGAAGCTGAAATGATGAAAAAGTACCCCGAGTTATTTCTTTAATCTATGTCTTCGATTCCGGGGATAGAATCTTTGTAAGTATGGAGGAATGTGAAGATTTGATTGTTTGAGTTGTGATTCTGAGGACAGAATCCTTTTAAGAAGGGAATGATGTAACATTCCAGAATTTTAATTATAATATTAAAATATTTATTGAATTATATAAATATTTAGTGGATGTGTTTATAGTGGAATAAATATTTGTTTAATTGATTTGATTTTATTTGATTAATTATTTGTTAAATAAATAATTGATGAATTAAGGAAATTATTATTATATTGATATTTCAATTTAATGGTTAATTATTTGTATTGAGTTATGTGGTTAAATGATTTATTTAATTAATTGTTATTTGAATTAATTAAAATAAATATGAAAGCTTGATTAAATATAATGTGACACATAACTATTTTATAAGGATTTATTAAAATAAATTAAAGTAAAGTAGTTTAATTTGGTTGTGCCAAACAAGACTTAATGGTATTAAGTGTTTAATTTTAAATGGTTTTTGCCAAACAAGGCCCTATGGCTTTTGGATTTCCTTTTTAATTTTGAATTATTATATAAATAAAATAAATAAATTAATTAAAATAATAAATATAATATATACATTATTTTGATAACTGATGATAGATATTAAGGCCATATCAGTTTTGTGTTTTGCTATTACGTATACTAATTGGATATTAGCTTAGCTCTTGTTATTACGCATTCTTGTTTGCAAAGCTTGAGAGAATTGAGAGAAAGCTTGAGAGAAATTGAGAAGGATTGTCTGCAATTGCAAGGAATTATCACACTAGTTAAAGGTATTTTCCCTAATTATATATGAATATGCATATCAGAGTTTTTATGTCATAAACCTTTTAAGTCTGTGAATTTAATTTGTGGAATTGTTGAAATGAATAACTATTAATTGTGATTATAAATGTTTATGTTGCTAGGGTTATGTGTAAAACAAGAAATTCATGCTAATTTCATTTGACAGTAGTGGAAACTTTGACAGTATATGTGTTCTTCATATAGTTTGAGTAATTTTCAATTATAATGGCCAATTTGTATGTGAAAATATAAATTGAAGCTTGTATATGTTAGTTCATTGAGATACGAACATAACATGATTTGAATGAGATGATTTGATCATGTATTGAATTCACAGTGATGATTTTTAGGATGAATGTCAAGAAAATTGAGTTTTTATGAAAAACATGAAAAATTGAGAAATTAAAATAGTTTTAGTTGTTGATAAATTATGCTAAGTGGTTGAATATGTTAGCAATAATGTCTATGATAGTTGTATATTTATTTTACGTGTTATTATCATTGTTTGGTGGGTGAAATTCGTGTTAGTTGGCTTAAGAAAAGTTAGAAGCTCGCTCGCAAAATCGAAGTTCGTCGTTCATCGTAAGTACATTGCTTAGAACCCTTAAGCGAAGCCAAGATACGCATGTGGTATGCCATGATCCATCGATATAAAACCGCTATGGTGCCCATTTCAGACATTGAAGTCTGCTAATTCTGCAGACTTTGGTCGTTCTTTGTAGCTTAGCTAAAGGTTATGGTAATGTGTCCAACACGTAACAACAAGGCTAAAACATAGTTGTAATATGTGGTTAGTAAATTCAAAGTTTTAAATGAATAGTAAACTATGAAAATAACATGTTGTGCATTATTAAGCGTAATGAATAGTAAACATGTGTTGTGAGGGTTAACACACTTGAAATTTCTGATGTTTGTATAGTAGCATAAGACTTGTGCTAAAATGATAAGTTTAGTTAGAAATGTACATGTTATGGTATATTCACATATTTAATAGGTATTGTGGTTCTAAACCTATGTGTAGGTGAACGTGAGTTTAATATTATAGCTTACGCTCGAGGCAAGTTTCTAAACTTTCTTTTTACATTGAGCAAGTTTTCTAACTCTAAACTTTCGTTGAGTTAGTTCTATTATTTTATTGTATAACTTCATTCTTTTGATTGAGCAAGCTTTTTATCTTAATTGTTATTGAATAAGTCAATTGTTCCTAAAATTCATTCGAGCAAACTCTAACTCTAATGTTATTGGAAATTCTTATTTGATTGATTAATTCTAACTTATTTACAGTTAAGCAAGTTTCTTAAGTTCTATTATTGTATAATGAACGTAATTTTTGAACTCTCGTCTCTATTATTGAACTATTTTAATTCTTTGCATGAGTTAATACCTTGTTGGGCAAGTTTTTAGTTTCCAGCTTGCTATCAGTTAAATGTACATTCAGGAATTTTATTTCAAATGTTATAAGACTCGAACCTTAGCTTATTTTACTGTTCAAGCAAAGGTTAATCATTTTATTCATTTTATTGAATGCTTATGCTCTATAATTATTTCAACCATGGGTTTAAGATGTATAATCAGTTCATTTATGATTCTCAAATGTTCTAAGTTATGTTGTTATTAAACAACTATTGTGTTATCAAGCATTGTTGATTCAACTAGTTCCCTAGTTGATGATCATTAAACTTCAATTACCCTTGAAAGCTTATCCAAATCAAACTTTCTTTGGTGCAGACTTGTACTCTAAATACTGAGATGAACAACCCTATTTTTAGGGGTTTACACTTAACGTTGAAATGGTTGTGCACAATACATTGTACGAAGGATTGATCCCCCTAAGTACGTGGAGTCCTTATAGTCATATGACTGTTAAAGTTAAAGTTGAAAGATTACTTATAATTGTGGACATGGTTCGTGGTCATTGGACCCTTAGTAGTATATTTAAGAATGTTAATAGAACATATCATTCAGTTCTATTGAGCCTATGATTTGGCAAATGTTGTAATGTTAATAGAACATATCATTCAGTTCTATTGAGCCTATTATTTGGCAAATGTTGTAAAGATATTTATTCTTATTACAAGTGAGCTTTGTTTGCTCACTCTTACATATTATACACTTATTGCAGCTATGGTTGAGAAGGTAGATAAACCTACAACTAGCAAAGGAAAGGGAAAAGTGTACAAGTGATGAAGACTTGTAATTTTACTTTATCGTTATGATGGTAGACTTTTATTAGATGATGTGATGTAATAAATTTTAAATTCCACATTTGATTGATTGTAATTAAAGGTTAGATAACCTGGGAGATAATTTTGTTAACGTAATCCTGTATGGGCAGGTTTTGTTATTCAATTATATTATGATTTGGTAGTTAGATATGAATGTTTTGATTAAGTGAACACCAAATCTTGAGGTAATGAAGTACCGGGATTTGGGGGTGTCACATTTTCCATTTATTCATTCCTTGAATCACAACCTTTACAATTCTTCTTTATACTAGAATCATATTTATTATATGATTTGTATAATCCGTGTAAACGTATTAAAAGCTCAAGTCTCAATACTTCATACCTTTTCTATCGATGACTTACTTATTTCAGAATCATATTTATTCTCTTTTTAGAATAAACATTCTTTATCCATTCGACATTTCAAACTATACATAACTGCCAATTACATTTAACAAAACTATCAATCATAGATTTATACCATTTCTAATTCAAGGAAATGTATTCATTTTTCACATTGTTCAATCTTAATCGTCCGTATAGCAAGTAAAATCGCTTAACATCATTAACCTATAAAAAGTTTGTGTTTGCAAGATTGAGCTCAACAGCCCAGCAAATTTAACAATCTATCATGTTTCACATAACCCACAATTCCATATGCACTATATTTCCTTTATTATGCATATCCGCATGCAACATATAGTCTTTACTATGCATATCCTACATGCATCAATAATTCCTTACAAAGCATACATTCATGCATTATACATTTTTAATTTATCGAGTTACATCATACAATATGTGTTATCACATATCACATATAAATTGAGTTCAATAACCCAATTAACATAGTCATATTTTGACTTTAATAATTCATAAAGCATGATATGTAACTCACCACATAATCACATTTAATCCACAAACATAATAGAACTGAAAAACTTGCCTTGATTAGAGATTACCACAAAAGTTAACCTAGAGTTTCTCCACAATTTCTACTGAATTATATTTAGATGTACACACATATTAGATAATTGAATATGATACAAAACATGCATGTATATTCATCAATAATAATTATTAGTTTTATACAAACTAATATTATTTATTCTTACTTAAAACGAATATTAGTTTATTTAGAAACTTAATTCGTTTTAAGCTTTTTACACCAAATAAAGGTCCCTCACATTTTAGTATGTAAATATTTTACAATTTGAAGCTTCAATCATTTATATTCCACTTTATAAATATCTTATGCCTTTACTCATTAATTGGGACTTAAACAACTAATAAATAGCTTTTATAGTAAAATTCAATTTACTATATTATTCCTTTAATATAAATAATTTTTATATTATTATTTTACCCACTCATGAGTCAACTCGGACCATCATCTCATTTATAAACATTCTATCCCGCTAACACATTACTGCATTTTTCATTTTACAAATATTCACATTTTCACTATCTATATTTATATATTAAGTTTATATAAATCTTGGCTCAAAAACTCCATTTTGATCCTCGCAAATCTTCATTGCATCACTTTTATGATTATTTACAACTTTTTAATGGTTCCATACTTTTTGTTTCGTTCTAAAACCATTTTTCATGTCGATTCTGACTTACATTCGCTTAAATATGCAAATTCATATTTATATAATATTTTTATTACATTATTTATGTCCGAAAGGAAGTTTCATGTCCGAAAGGAACTTTATTAGATATAATATTGTCTTTAATTTAATCCAAACACACTTTGGAACGAAGAATGTCAAAACAGCCCATTATGACTACATTCGACGTCGCCCAAATTGTAGTTCTGACATGCATGTTCACCTATTTTTAATTCTTAAACCATTAATCGAATCGTGACGAATTTCTAGTATGTTATAGACCTTATGACATAGTACATTTAAAAAAATTTTCTAAGCGAAAACAAGCTATGAACATTGATCAAAACAATAGCCAAAGAATCTACTGCAATATCAAGACCAAAGAATACGCACGTGCGTGCGTACGTGGTCGTGTATTAACGTATTTCTCTTGCCTTGCATGTGAATGAGCCATTTTTGCGATTTTTGCACGCCTTGCTCGCTTCTCGGAAAATTCCCAAATTTTAGTATGTTTTTCAGTATCATATGATGATACTATTTTAAAAATATGTAACCCCATTTCGGGTTCATTAGCAAACCCAAATAAAGCGCCAAAAGTATACGTTCATATGAGCTTTTTCACTTTCATTTTAGCTTTACCTCTCTCGCTAAAAATATCATAACTTTTTCGTTTCTAAACATTTTTTGAAGCGATTATTGAGCCCACGAAGCTAACTTAGGAATACAAATTTTATTCTTTGACCATTTCCAAATTCAAAACACGAATTCCACAAAATTAAATCAAGGTGGATTGCTTAGAGTTAGTTAGACAATTTTGACGCGACTACTTTGAAGCAGTGTTATAACTCTTTGCTCAAGAAGTCGAATTAGTCAGATTCAGGAGTTTATGGAAAGCTTATTCAGTGTACTATAACATACCAAAAGCCTAGAATTTTTTGAAAACATTAACTATTCAAAATAGTGTCCCAAATAGCAAGTCCCGCTGCTGACTTCCAGTTTGACAAATTCGACACATTTCCTTCCAATCACCATAACTCCCTCATCCGAGGTCGGAATGGCTTCCTAACTCAGTCCACTACAACTACCCAGAAACTCAGACTTTTTCAGGCAACATAGCTATTCCAGATTTTGACACTATAGTCATTGTTCATTCAGTTTTTATTTCTAGACATGGTTTACTAAAATCTTCACCACGGATTCGTTTTAACTTCGTTTTGGTTCATTCAAGTTAGGAAATCTTCTGAACTTAGAGGGATATAACATCTGATCATCAAATTAAGCTTTTAGACATAAATCAAAAGCAAAAAGGGTCCTCAAGCTCAGTCCCAAAAACTATACAACATGGTTCTTTGTAAATCTTTTATTTTGTGAGTTTTGGTTACACTTGGATGATGTTAAGGCTTCATATACCTTGCCCAAACTCTTTAATAATCTAAATATAGTGTAAATATACATCTCATTAGCCTCGAATTTACTTAATACTTGGTTTTTAATAAAAACAATCCATACAGGACTTTTATCAAATAAGTGGTGTGTGTTCTTTTAAAGTTCAGATTTCTTTAAGGTTTGGTTTGAGTTCTAGCCTCATTCTTCCACCTTATTACTTCTTACAACCCAACCTATTCTCCTTTGCTCTATTTCAGTTAACGAAAATCTATTTTTTCAGGAATAAGCATGTGAATGATATTCCTATTTACATATGATTTGATTATGATATATGTATATATGAATGAATATGCAAGTATGCTTGCATTAAGAAAAGCTGTAAAATCCTTTGATAGATAATAGAAACATATGTACAAGGACTTAGAATGAATTCATCAAATGTGTTAGGTTGATCCTACATAAGAAAAACAGCTTTGTAAAGTCCTTAAAAAGAAATGGTGTACAAGGACTAAAAATATAGAAATGTTAAACATGTTAGGTTGATCATATGATGTAATAGATATGCTTGTCTGATCGTCGAGCACTACACCAAAAATCGTAGTCTGCCAGGACAGTCAAGGAAAACTCGAGAGCTGTCAAGGTAGAATCGTAGTCAGTAAGAAAGTAGATCTCAGAGTTTGTATACTGCCAGGAGAGACGAGGAAGGATCATAGTGTGTCGAGTAGAACTTCCTCGGAGCCATAGTTTGCTGAGGAAGTCATGTTCAGAATCGTAGAGACAATGACGCCACCTCTGGTAAATAGAAAGCATATGCCAAAGCCAAGTCAAGAATCGTAGACTACACTCAGAGTCTTAGAGTCTACTAATCTTATCAAAGGCAGAGATCAAAGTCGAGAAAGACCAGATGAAGACAACGAACACAAAGTCATAAATCGTAGAGTGTCAAGATCTGATCTCAGAGTCATAGTGTTTACACAGCCGAAGCTGAATCGTAGAGTGTAGAACTAAGACTTCAACATATGTGCTCACAATGCCAAGGCAGAATCGTAGAGCAAACACGATTCTCAATAATTGAGCACTCCCATAATATCCAAAGGAATGAAGCCTCTGGTTGGTACTGCAAAGATAAATCCCACCTGAAGGAAACCAAAGAGCACTCAACGAATGACATGCAAGCTAACAGAAGATCTAAGTATCAACCCAATCAGCATCCAGATTGAGTTGTGAAGCCATTCAAGATGAAGTCTTCCACAAGATGATCATAAAAGACTTGATGGTCGATAAAGGAAAGTCGGTGAGGTGCGATGAGTTGTCAGTGGTAAGATGACAATGATCTTGGAAGTAACCAGGATCGTAGTGTTTGTCAAACAAAGAAAGTACTGATGAAGTGTACACAGAGATCTTGGTCGACACGAAGAACAAGGCTAAAGTGATTAAGCATTGGGTCAGTCCATTGATGATAAGTGAACGGGAGATCACAAGGAGAAAGCGAGTTGGACACGCCACAAATCTGAAGTGTCTTGCTATTCAGAAGGGGACAGAATAAAGAGTTAAGCCATTAGTATTTGAGAACAGTGAAAGCAAACAGAAGCGATTGAAGCACTGCACAAAAGAAGAAAGAAGTGTTCTACATTAAAGATCCAATGAACACTCTTCAACGATCGTTGTGTTGTTTCTTAATGTCAATGAGCAACAGTCAACAAGACACTATGATCAGGTCCAAGAAAGCATGCATCAGAATCGTAGAGTTCGGTCATCCGAAGATTGAAGCATTGGCAATGGTTCAATCTGAAGGTTGGTATTCGGACAAAAGCTTATTGAGAGCATCGATGCAAAAGGACAACCTCTGATCAAGAAATCAGAAGGAAGAAATAAAGACGTCGACCTGCCCAAGACATAAGAGTGACATCTCTGACGGGGTAGGTGAAATAGACTGCAGTGTCAAAAAGTCAAAAAAGGAGATGTCATGTCACATCTACAGTCTACACCAAATAACTCGAGATCTACAAAGCAAATCAAAAAGCTTTTAACGGCTACTTTCCAATGGGAAGATTGGGAAAGAGTATAAATCAACAGAGCTTCAAAGATCAAGAGAGGCTAATGATTTCTATGTTGCAGAATCGTTGAGTTAGTAGAATGCTAACGTTGACTCTATGAGTTCCACTTAAGCTTAACAGAACAAGTCTTAGTGACAGTGAGACTACGAAGGTGGAAGTGAAGCAGCTTTGAAGAAAGACTTGAACAAACCAAAGCTTCACTCAATAAGATGAGAATGCCACTTAAATTGGTATCTAAGCTAAGAGCCGAGAATGATAAGAAGATAGCATTCAGAAGAGTGGCAAAGAAAAAAGCAGATCCTGAGAGCCACTCTACGAATCACCATGAACCTAAAGCTGAACTAGAGCAAGTGCAGAACCATGTCTACCAACAAGTCAAGAAGGGTTCAGGAAATGGTGATGGTGCGTAGTTGACATCACGTGAAGATGAGCTGAACAGAATGAAGATCAGCTGCACCAAAGAAGGTGTGGTCCAGACTCGAAGCAGAATGCAAAGAAGACCACACCAAGCTGCTAAGTACAGAAGATGTCAAGAGCATAAAGACATCTTAGCAGCTCAGCACCAACAACAACAACAAACAACAACAAAAAGCCAGGGCCTGAGGGGTCCTTGTCGGGAGGACTAAATGAAGTTCCAAACTCTTTGGGCTTGAAGAGTTCTATGGAACTAGAGAATTTCCAAGGCTGCTGGCCTTGAAGAGTTCTTAGTGAACTGAAGTCCCAAGGCTGCTGGCCTTGAAGGAATCTTAGTGATTCAAGGTGCTTCCTTTCCTTAGTGGAAATCCTGCTAGTTGAAAGCAGAAGAGTGGATTAGGAGCTTGAGTCTCTGAACCACTTAAAATATTTTGTGTCTTTTACTTTATGTCATTTACATTATGTACAATAACTGCTATGTATGGTTTAACTGCTTACAACCGAACTAACTATAAGAACAATGTATGTATGATTACAAATATATCAATGAAGGGGATCTATTATGTATTCCGTTGTGCTTGAAAAGATTCTTATGTTTGTCATATGCTAAATCATTAGCAATACAAAATAAACGAGAAAAGTATTTGAAAACAAAATGGATCTATTCAACCCCCCTTCTAGATCTATAGTGTGCCTACTGGGAACTAACAATTGGTATCAAAGCAGGTTCTCATGCTATATTAAAAAGCTAATCGCTTTGAGTCTGATCCTAGGCACAAACATTGTTCGAAACTTAGTTTAGTAGTAAGTCACTTGTTATATGCAGATGAGCTCACACGTTGGAAATATTATGTACAGGTAAATGTGTATATACAGCTGAAGCTGCTCAGATTGGTCCATGTTCTCGATTGTTATATCAACGAGGCCAATCCTTTCCTGCAGTCAATCTTGTAGTCTGAAGACCAGGCGAGAAAGCTCAAGAGACATCAACAACAAAGAGTCAAGCATCCACCAACCTGAAAGATGAAAAGGCCATACATGCTAAGAAATGCTTATCCAGAGAAGAAAGAAGATATTCTCAAACAAGTGTCTGGCCAACCAGCAGCTGGGTGCAAACTTTGGGAACTCAAGGATGTCAAAGAACTAAAGATGGTGAGATTCTCTTAGCTTGCATCTTCAAGACCACGACTGATTGATTAAAAGTCAAATGGAGCAACAAGCTGTCATGAGCAAATGAGAAACTATGCACATCAGTGCCTAAACTCAGTATATCCAAGATAAATAAGCATTAAAAGCGGCAATGAAAGGTACGATTCCTCACTAATATAATTGTGTACATCATGTTGCACCTCCTTATGAACTACAACAGTATTCTTTCAAGAAATCATAATCTACCTAAAGAGGTGAAGAGAGAAAGTACACTGAGGTTGGAAACTCAAATGCTTACAAACCTTCTCTCCATCCAAGTTTTAGGTTGAACATGACATTTTGAAAGAAATCTGAAATAGGTCATAAGCATATCAAATTATAAATTAATTCTATGTGGAGTAATCTTTGCTGATGGGTTAGTATGTATGTACAAATCTATGTTCTAAGTGTTTGATAACACTCAGAGTATGATCAGTTCTACAAGAGTATCTTGAATATTCGTAGAAACTGATCACCTCTATGATTCGACCAGATACACATAAGCAATAATGTTGATTCTCACTCTGTGAACATTTAAACTATGTGAACATAACCAAGCAAATGATGAAACCATCAAAGAAAAAGAGTGTTTTGTTAAAATGTCAAATCTTACCCACACTCATCATCATACATCTAAATATGTCATATATAAATTAGTTACATGCATAAGTATGATAGTTGGTGATCAATATGATGTTAAATATATGAGGAATATGGATTTTGAAACTAACATGGCAGGACCCATTTAACTATGGGTACCGAAATAGAAATATATCTAACCTATAGGTACTTGGTCTATTTGACCACACTAAGGAATGATGAAGCAGAAGACATCAGTTAAAGAAAGATTCAACCAACAGAAGGCTTAAGACTATTCAGAAATGATTCTGATAAAATTCCTATATGTCAAAGCCTGCCCTTGAAGACATGCTGAGCTAATCTAAATGAAACTCAATTGGCTGTTGATCTTTATATGGAAGCAGGCCATTCAACTAAAGATGGAAATGGTCTTATATGCTCAATCATGCAAAGCATGTCATAAGAAAAGAATCCTCAAGGAAGCTCACCTCAGAGGATCATTGAGCATCAATCATGAGGAATTCATTATGGAAACAGAACTCAGCAAGCACAAATTGTCAAAGAAGACTACGTTCGTAGTGCTGTCAAATGATCGTAGAATGATCAGTTCTGGAGATATCCATGTCTGCGATGGAAAGAGATTTAATTGACAGTGGTGATTCCAGTAAGAAGGAGATATGCAAGGATGCCTCCTAATGCACATGAAGAAAAGGAAATCACACCTCACTGAGAAGACAGTATGAACTTGGGGAAGCAGTGATCTGTTAAGGAACAACAACACCGAGATATACTATGAAGCAATGTACCAGCTACAGAGTCCCAAAACTTTATGGCTGATGAACCAAATAAAGATCTATAGTCAGTAGGAACGTCTCAAAATATACTACTGATAACCTATCAGCCACCCAACTCAAAATCGTGGAGTGCCTATGATCAAACATTCGATCGTAGTGTAAGAGCAGGAGAACACCACGATTACAGCAAATGCAATTGTCTAAAGTTGGTAGAGGACCTCCCCACTAGAAAAGGTCAAATGAGATATCAGTACAAATCACTTCTGAAGTATTTCATCTGGAAAGTGCCTCAGGGACAAACCTGATCCTTAGCTCACTCTAAGAGGTTGGCCCTTCCTGAGATACCTAAACCAGGAAGGATTGCTTGATCAAGTTCATCTCAAGGACCAAGACAGTCAACGATCATAGAATAGAGTTTAAAGAGAACTCAATGATCGTGATGCAACCTCAACGATCGTAGTACAACCTCAGCGATCGTAGAAGCAAACTCGACGATTGTAGTCTTACCAAAGGATACTCTAGCTCATGAGGAGCTTGGAAGAACGGGATAATTGCTCAACCATTCAGATTATGAGAAGATAAGTTCGAATACAGCTTGGAAAGACATCATGCAAACGCAACTTAGAACTTAAGTGCCTAACCTGGCTTGTGGTACATCAGTGGTCAAGCTATGCAGTTATAAGATGAGGATTAGTGCCAAAACCATCCACTGCAGCATCACTCAGAAGTAGATCGTTGAGTCAACAAAGGAAAATATAGAGTCCATAGCTGCTTTACCATACTACTCTACAAACCAAAATGGTCAACGGTCAATCCACGTTATTGACGCATGTTTGTTTTTAAAAAGGGACATTAAAACTGAAGAGGTGGGGGAGTTACAGCTCATTACTGGGCATCGTGCAACCAATGGTTGGTTGACACATCACTGCTTATGCAGAGTCAGAGGGAACTTCTATAAAGATAAATTCAAAATCTGTAAACAGTTATCAGAAATTGTTGAACCTCTCTCCCTCCCATTTTCAAACCCTAGAATCCTCTTCGAAGCTAAAAATCAATTCACCCTTTAGAGCCTTGCCCAAATCACAATTAACTATCTCTCATAAACCCCTCCGAATCAAATACCCATATTCGTCGAATTATTCTAATGGCAGATTGGCGAGTAATCACTGGCATTCAGCTCAGAACTAAGTCGTTCGAGAAATCCAAAAAGAAGTTCAGGGATATTGTTGAACTTGTGAAGAAAGCTGGATTCTCAAAGTGTCTTGAGACAAGCACTTGAGTATACGCTGAACTGGTAAAGGAGTTCTACTCAAATGCATCCATAAATTCTAGAACCCTTTCTACCAAGGTCAAAGGTCAGACACTAAAGCTAAAATCGTCTGACTTCAATCAATGCTTAGGCTTTCATGACCTTGGACTGAAAAATCCTTGATGAGATCGACATTGAACAAGCGAAGGAGATTATGGGGTACCAAAAAAACCCTAGTCTGAAGGACATGAAGAAAAAGGAGTTTCCTGAGGAATTCGAGTTCCTTGCTGAGATAGTGGGAAAATGTATACTATCTGAGGATCTGCACATGACAACATGCTTGATCGGTGATTGAAGATTATATGCGGAATAGTTCTGAAGAAGTGAATCAACTTTGGAGCTATCTTGTTTGATCAGATCTCCAAATGGGTAAAAAAGGCTAAGATAAAGAAGTCTTCAGATAGACCCTTGACTAAGGTCTTTCAAGGAAGACTGCTGAGTATTGTGATGAAGAAGAAGCTAGGAGGGAAAATTAAGGATAATGAAGGAGAGCCTCTAAATGTTCATAAAGTGATGTCTCCACAGCTGTTCGTGAACTGGAAGAAGAACCCAAAGGCAAACAGGAGGCTAACAACAACTGGGAACAGAAGCAAGGTCTCTGTAAAGAAGAGGAAGGCGAAAGAGGTGGAAAGCTCTGAGTCTGGTGACTCTGCACTAGCAGCATCCACACTAGTAAGGAAGAGATCTAGGAGTGTGAAAAAAATAGAGGCCCCACCAAGAAGTCTCTCCGCCAAAGACAAAGATGAAGGTGAAAAGGTCATAATTGCACCAGAGACCACTAAGAGAAGAAGCAACAGACATCTTCAAGGGCTATCAAGGAAGAAAGCCAAGGTGGTAAACAAGCAAGCCCCAGTTTCCCAAGAAAGTACATCCGACGAAGAGGAAAACGTATAAGAGAAGGGAACTGATGGTCTCAAGATCGAGTCCCCAAAGAACGTATCTAGCAATGAAGCTGAAGCCGGATACATGGAAGAAAATGCAGAATCTGCTGATGAAGAAGAAAGCTCAAGCTCTGTGGCTAACTCTCAGAGCATTCACTCTAAAAATAAAGAAAGGTTGCAAGATGAAAAAGCTGCATCTCCTACTGCAACTACCCCTACAAGCTCACATGATGGCTCAAAAGATGTTGAGTCTGAAGAAGAAGGACATGCCTCTGCTAATGCTGAAAGTTAAGGAAGTTTGCCTGATGATTCAAAGGCCTTAGAGTCTGAAGAGGAAGAAGAGTCTGACTCTCCCATAGCTGAACCCCCAAGGAGAAAAAAGATCTACAGATTGCTTGCTAAATTTGCCCCCAAGAAGAAAATTGATCACTCTACTGCAGTCATTGAAGTAAGTGATGATGAATCTGAATCAAAGGAAAAAAGTGCTGAAGATGGAACTAGTAATGAAGAAGATGAATCCAAGGAAGATATTGCTAAAGAAGATTCTGAAAATGAAAATCAACAAGAAGGATTCAGCGATGAATCGATCGAATAATTAGAACTCGAAAGAAGAAATGGAGAAAGATTACGATTACGCATCGAGAATCGGAGGAACAAAAGACTATCTTGTCCTCTCTCTAGCAAGAATCAGTTAAAGGATAGTGGTAGAAGTTTTTGATGAACCAGCAGAACTCACAGCAGAAAGATGGGTAAAATATGGCAATGAACAGCTCAAGGTTGTAAGAATGACTGCACATGATGTGTTCAAAAATTGGAACAACATGGAATTAGGTTGCACGACTATACTCTACAATCCTGATGATCTATTGATGAGATGGTTTTTCCAATGGATGCCTTGGTTAAAGGCTCATACTGAAAGAGATGAAAGTTACCTCAGCTGGTGTTTCTCTCAGTTTCCAAGCCTGGAGTTGGTGTCTCAGAATTTTCCTAGGGTGAAGAAGTTTGCAACCAAAATGATCAAAGACCAGCCTCATTATAAAGTCTACAGACATGTTGGCAACCATTACATTCCCTATGACAGTAGAGTGGGTTCTGATGGAAGAAGGATCATTGTAACGCCCAAGAATTTTGGATTTTGAATGAATTAAATTTTTATTTGATTATGTGGAATAAATGAATTTAATTGATTATTTATGTGAGTAGGATATTCAAAGGTCGTTCTATGACCTAGAATGTGTGAATGTGGTTAGTATTCTGGCTTTGTACTAGGATTAATTGTTTTGAATTATCAAGACAAAAATGAATGTTTTCTGAGAATTTTCCCGTAAAAACACTATTCATCCGATTTCGTTCGGAGCTTAGGTTTGAAATTCTGAGAAACACGTAATGATAGAATATGAAGATATAATGAAATATCCGATAATATTTCCGTTATGGAAAACGAAGTTTACGCTTGCGGACTTAAAACCTAAGGGTTGGTGAAAGAGATTTCTGAAATGGAAATGTAATGAGTATAAACATTTAGGTTATTATACGTATGAGATATGAGTATTATACTAGTTCGAATACGAGTATGGTATGAAGAATAGTACGATGTATAATACAAATATCGTATGAGTACTAGACGAAGAGAATACAATTAGTTCTAATTAAATTATGAGCTAGGGATTTGGAATAATCCAATTGGACTTGGATTAATTGCAAGCCTAATGAATTAGGTAAGTAAGCCCAAGTCAAGGCCCAATATTAATTTAAGACAAGCCCAATCCAAAAAGTTAAACCGCGGGTCGAACCGACGGGTCACGAGATGGGTAAAACCCACGGGGTAACCCATGGGATGATCCATGAAAGAGGTGGGCCGGCCACTTGGCCACCAAGTAAAGTGATTACTTGGTGGCTAAGTTGGTTAAGGAGGTGGAATAGTAATGAGGTGCCTCTTTAACCATTTTTCCCTCCATTTGGATTTCCTATAAATACAAAGCTTAGGTTGGTCATTTGATGTTTTACAAAGATTGGCCAATACATATTGAGAGAGAGAAAGAGCTAGAAACTTATAAGCAATCTACTTCCAAGCAAACCATAAGACGTTTATCAAGAACGCGAAGAACGACAAAGGTATATCTCGTAAACCTTAGTCTTCATCTGTTTCGATTTCTTTCTCGTAGAGAATCGTGAATTGGTGGAGCGTGTTAAGTGAGGAGTAATAAGAATGACTATTAATATTGAAAACATTAATAAGTCATGACCTAATGAAAATCGTAAGTGTTTACGTAAGTTAAAAAACCGAAGAAAGTCATGAACGTGAACTTAGTTATGATAGAATGATTTGAAAACCATTATAGCTAAGGTATGTGCATATTGATTGGTTAGGGTGTAGATGATGAATCAATGGAGTGTTCCATTTGATTTGGCTTATAGAACACAAGTAACAAAGTTATGGCGAATTTTGAAAAAATAGACGTTAATCGTCGAAAACGTAAAAATCTCGGATTAAGGGTCGAAAGTTGTCGTGTGACTTGAAAATGTTGGCTTTCAATGTCAACGTGTGAGATAAGGTATCTAAGAGTCGTGGACGCAAGAATCGTCGAATTCTGACTTATAACGAAGAAAACGAGTATTGAACGCTTGAAAACGATAAACGAACGCTCAAAATGAACTAAAAGGTGAATTCCGAGTTAACGGATTCGAAAGTATAAAATTCTTATATGAACACTTAGAGGATGTAATTTATGAGATGCGGGCTTTCGAATGAGCCAATTCGGATGTAAAACGAATAAGTTATGAAACCGAGAGTTTCGTTAAAGAAACCATTTATTTTGCTATTTGGTGCACGGTATTGGCCATGACAAGAACGCCAAACCAAAGACAAAAGGTCCCTTTGCTTGATGCTAAATTCGGCATTGTCTCCTGTTAAATGGTGCCTTGATCTTCGAGTTTATAATAGGGATGCCTTGTGCATATTGCCGGCGATGTAAAAAAAGGTTGACCAAGTTAGGTTTTAATTCTAAATTGAATGTAAACCAATGGTGAGACATGAAGGTACTTAATGTACATAATAAGGCTAACCTTAAATCACTTATAAGTGATATCGTTAAAAGATTTAGTATGGTTTAATAAGAATTAAACAAAGAACGCAAAAGTATAAGTAAGTAAACCGTGAATGATGTTCAACGTTGGTGTTTCACCCATAATGATCGAATGTCGATTAATAACGTAAAAAGCGTTAATGTCGTAACGAAGCATAGTAAGTTGAATTGACTTTATTAAACGAGATAAATTCAAGTAAGACATAGAAGAGAAAGAAGTTGGTTAGAACGAGAAAGTTAGTTGGTTATAAACTAATTACAGTGTGCTATGTGAATATATCATGTAGATCCTGTAAAGACTGAGAATTTATTGAATATTATATTCGAAGACGCTGGAAGGCAAGTCTTTATTAACGCTTGTCTAACCTCCTTGTTAGCCAAGTTTTCTATGATTCATGTTATAAGATGCATGCGTGATTGTAAAGAAAGAGTCGATGCCTGTATTTACTCGGCTAGACAAGTCTTGAAGAATTAATTGATTTGTGTACAAGTCTTTCTATATATAACTGTTAACGCTATCCTATGCCAAGTATTTGGTACGGATGTGAAGGTAAGTTTGTTTATGAACAAACAAAAGTATTTTCATCGATTATTCGATGGGCACGTGAGGTTGCCAAATGTTGAACGTAAATACCTTTAACGGAAGAGTGTTGATCAACATAGGATACTATAGGTTGATCACCTAGATGTACTCGTAAGTAAAGACGGATGGATGGCCTTAGTGCCGGATGTCCTTTTCAAGAATGAAAACGAAAATAGTATGTTCATGGTCTTTTGACCGGTTCAGAATTCCTAAGTTATTATATATACCTTGGAATCATTGTTATGAAATGAGAAGTACTAGTCAAATGTTTCATAGTGCTTAGTAGTTAATTGTTCAGGTATGGAAGTTAAGCATATAATTCTCAATGTGATATTCATATGATCCTGTGTTAGACTTCTTTGAGCTAGTTATGCTCACTCTTGCTTGAACATATATGATTGCCGCTAAAGCCGAACAGGCGAGAGTTCTTGTGGCGCTTCAAATCCGGGTCTCTTTCAACCCGAGCAGATGGTGCTCCACGGTGCTCTGATTCACACAAACATTCAATTGAAAAAAGCCTTAAAAAGAACGAATCATCTTATATATATTCCAAAACAATACTACCATTCCCAGGGCTCTTTATAAGCTGTTACATTTGTTACGGTCAAAATATCAAATATTATCATTACAAACCTATACTATTACATAGGTACGCTTACAAGTTCGTTTTAGCCTTCACTTTATCCTTGTCGAATCATTTGGTCATATAAATACAAAAAGCTGCAATCATATGGTTCGAAGCAAGTGTGAGCATAACCATTTCAAAGAAGTACAACAATTTCATTTTTAAAAGCATGCTTGAAACATAGGAATCGTATATCTTCAATAACTGGATGATAGTTACGAAGTACTATCAATAATTAAAAATAGCTTTCCTTTTCCTTCAAAACATTATGTAATAACAATATTTCGTAAATCATCAATTCTAGTTCAAGACGTGAATGTCTTATAGTTTCTTTAAAAGACAATGACCACACGAAGTCAAGTAAGTCGGCGTAGCTTACGAGTACATCTAGGTGATCGACTATAGTACCTATGTTGATCAACACTACATCCATTAAACGTGTATACGTTTAAGTTGTGGCAACCTCACGTGCCCATCGAATAATAGATGAAAATATATTTGTTCATACATATTCAGGCTTACCTTGAATCCGTACCAAAGAATTAGCATAGGATAGCGTTAGCAATTCTATATTGAAAGACTTGTAAACAGTTCAATCAATCTATCAAGATTAGTCTAGCCGAGCTAAAACTGGCATCGACTCTTTCTTCAAAACCATACATGCATCTCATAATTTGAATCATTTGAAAACCTGGCTAACACGAAGGTTAGACAAGCGTTTAAGAAAAACTTGCCTTGACGTCGCTCTACCTAATAATTACGTTTCCTTTGAGTCTTTCTGATCTCTACAACACATAATCACATAACATACCACATTAGGTCATAAATGAACATACTTGGTTCCTAGAGAATCTTACCCTTCTTCTCAATCTAATCCCGTATTAGATTTGTTATTTATTGGTTCCGGCTTTCCGTCATTCTTTTACATCGTCCTTACCAACTTCGTTCTCTTATAACACTTAAGTGAAATTATTTCATTAATACAACTCGGTTTGAGTTAATCATCTTTCCTTACGGCTTATTAACGTCCTTACGTTATTAATCGAAACTCGATCATCATTGGTTATGTGTACTTATTACGTATAGTTCACGTTCATCTTCAATTGACTTTCTTTAACCCTAAGTGATCATACTTGGGGTTTAATTATAACAATAATGTTTGATTAAGTCCCTTAGTTTATTCTTAACCAATTTCCTTCATCTTCTACTTGTAAACATTTTTCATTGTAGAAGTTTTAGGGTTAGCGTTCGTGTGTGGCTATTACACTCTGTCTTGTATGCTATGATGTCGCTTTATTAGTGCTTGGAGGCCGGACTAAAGATCTGCAGCATGAGTCCTTGTGTTAAAGGTCGTGCTGTGGTGTGAGTCTCCAGAAGCTGAAGCTCACTTTGGTGCTGCGGCGTGACTTACCTTGCCTTGGTTTGACCGGCCATGCGGTGCGATTCTCAAAGACCAAATTTTTTTACAGAATTTTCTTTTAGTGAGATTCCCAGCTTCGTAACTTCTTCGTTATAAGTCCGAATTGCTTCGTTTAAGAGCCTACGGTTCACAAATCACGTACTCTACGTGGTCAAGTAAGAATTTTATCTATTCGACTTCATTTGATAAAATTCCACCTATTAGTCCATTTTTAACGAAAACGATAAACGTTCGTGAGCGTTCAACTTCGTTCTTTTGTTCTAAGTCGAATCGGCCATTTTTGAGTCCGCAACTCTATAATGACAAATATGACTTGTCTCCATTGAAAACCAATGTTTCCAAGCTCAATATCAAAATTGACTTCCATTCGGAGAATTTCACGAATTGACGATCGTAAATCTAATCGTATTTAATTTAGTGAAACTTCGTTACTTGAGATTTTAAACCATTTCACTTGGATTCAATCCATTATACTATCATCTTGACATACATGCTTCGTTAACTTATAAACATGATAAGTTATTACTAGTTCATTGTGAATTTATGACTTATGAAAATATCAATTACTTATATTTTCATTTCTCATAACTTATGACTTCTTTTCTCATGATTTCATATGGCTTCAATCTTTTAACCACCATCCTTGCTTCTTATTATCATACCATCTTTTTAAGATAACATATGAAAAGTTCATATAAGTTCCTTATGAATTCATAACTTATTCTTGGTTTGGATTTCTTATTCATTGCGTATTCGGCTTATTAAGACTTAAGCCTTTGATTTATCATTCCTTAGCATATTAGTTCTACCAATACCCCCTTCTCTATCTATGGAAGAGAAAGAGAATCATGGTTCAAGATGGCTTACCCTTAATGAGAACTTGACTAAGCTTTGATCTTCTTCTTGCTAACTCTTTTTCTTCCTTCTTGCTTATGTGAATAATGAAAGACTAACTTATACTAACTTATTCTCTCAACCAAATAAGCTCTCAACTTATAAGTGAGATGAAATGAAACAACCTCCAAATGAATGCACAAGCTCCCTATTTATAGAAATTCCTAGATGAGGGTATAAGGGACATAAAGCCACTCCACCTCCTTAATCACCTCCTTACTATTCATTGCTTTTCCCCTAAGTAAACTTGGCTTCCACACAAAATACTTGGCCTCCAAATCACTTAGCCATTAAGTTATCTTGCTCCCCACAACAATTGATCATCACACTTACTTAATCATTAAGTATTCTTGCTAATCACATATATGCACTTTGTGTGATCACCACACTAACTTAGCCTTTAAGTTTACTTGATTAGCACATCAATTTCTTGTCCACCACTTTGGACTATCCATGGTTTGCCTCATGGTTTTAAACCATCCCCTAACCCATTGAATTATAGCTTGGGCCTTTAACTTAATTAACTTATCTTAATCATTTGGGCTTGCATTAAATTGCTTTGGGCTTGTAATTAAACAAACATTGGGCTTGCATTAATAAACTCACATTGTACTTAACCATCTAATACTTGGGCTCAAATAATACTTAACAAATCCTACCAATTTCTTTCTTTTGGCTTAAAGCCTTATAACATATATTATACGTATAATTCTCGTATTCTAACTCGTATACTAATTCCACATATACGACATACCATTATTCATACGTACTCGTATAATACCTCATATAGTATTCGTATTCCTTACCTCGTACAATACCTACGTATTATACAATCATCGTTTAATTCATTAATCACATTTCCTTTCCTTTTCGTAAATCATTTTCCTTAAACGTTAGGTTTTAAGTCCACAGGCGAAATATTACGTTTTCCATAACTGAAATATTATTAGATATTCCATCTCACCTCGATATTCTATCGTTACGTATTTCTCGGAAGTTCAAAAATAATTCCCGAACAGAAATGCGTGAATAGTATTTTTCGAAAAATTTCTCAGAAAACTTTTATTTTCGTCTTGGAAATTCAAACACTTTAATTCTACCACGTAGCCAAAATCCTACGATGTTTTGACATTTCTAGGTCAGAGAACGACGTTCGATTAGCTTGCTCCATAAATAATCAATTAAATTCATTTAATAAAAATAAAAATTTAATTCTCAAAAATCCATTTTCTCGGGCGTTACAGTTCTAAGAGAGATAAAGGCAAGGCTAAGATGGAAAATTAATAGTCCTGTAATAGATTAGTGTATTTGTATGTAATATATTTGTGAATAACAAAGAATGTATTCGGTTTATGAACCTGGGAAAGGATTTATTACTAATGTAATAAAAAGATAGTAAGTACACTCATTTTGTTGTTATCTCAATGGAATGACTGTATGAATTGTAGTATCGTGGGGCACCATCTGTCGGGTTGGAAGATACCCGGATTTGGGGGCGTCACAGGTTGGTATCAAAGCATTAGGTTATAAAATTTAAGGGGGGAAGAACCTTAGGCTAATAACCTTGTTAGGAAAGGAAAAGTCCGAAGGAAGTTAACTCGAGTCAAATGAGTTAATAAGGTATTGGGGAAACTCAGTACCGAAAGATTTAAAAGATGGAAAGTAACCCTAAATGGATTAAATGTGATTTGTGCTTATATTATTGTGTATTATGTACTAATCAATTTTTTATGTGTAATTGTAGATGTCAATCGATAGCTTGATGTATAGGGATATACATGTGGTAAGCGAGGAGTCCGTGAACAGAGTAGAGCTAATACCTATGCCTGTAGCGAAGATACCTTTAGTGATTCTGGAAGAATTAGAGCCCGAGGAGTATTTCTCAGAGGAGGACTATTCGGAGGAGACCATGGGAATAACATCATATTTGAATATGATGATATATGTGGAGGATGATATGGAGGTAACATCCATTAATAAGGTGATGTCTGCCTTAGAGTCAACACCTATAGAGACAATGAGGGCAATGTACCTCCCAGTGCTTGACCGTAACGTGCAACTGCACAATATGGTGCAGCACCAGAAGGAAGAGATCAATTATCTCTATAGGGCCAAGGAGTCTACAGAGTCAGACTACGAGATAGAGTATGATGAGAAAGTGCTCATGACTGACAAGGCTAGAGACTATAAGAATGAGGTCGTAGAACTTCGTAAGAAACTGGCTGAGAAAGACCAGAAGATAGCACGAATGTCATATATAAATGACAGTGCGCACGAGGATTTCAATATTAAAATAACTTGTTATTCTATTGAGTCGGGACAGACTCGACATACTATAAGTCGAGATATTGTGTCGATTCTAGCGAACGAGAAGCGTGAGAATGCTGTTAGGCAGTATTAGAAGTTAGAATAGTAAATATTTTTGTGTAGTGACGTAAAACCCTCTTTTGTATAATTAAAGGGTAGTCTTTTTGTAAATCCCAATTTTTGTGAAAGTCAATCGTGGGATATAAATGTAATAGCTTTTGGCTATGAAAAGCAAGTTGTAAATAGTCTTGAACTATAAAGAAGCATATTAATATAAGGAAGTTTTTCTTTTAACGTGCTTTGTGGTGTATGAGTTATTGTTCAGTGGTTCGACGACTAATAACTAAGCAAGCAAATAAGTAATAACAGAACTTTATTTATTTAATCAGAAATGCCGCCAAGAAGAAGACAACGTAACCAAGAGGCGAAATCGCATAACGATAACCAGGGGGGCCTAATAACCCTATGCAAGAGTTCGTTAATTTATTAATGGTTGCATTTAACCAAGCTGGGGGTAGAGCACCCGCAAGACCTAGGGTAGCCCGAACAACTACCTTTAAAGAAATTTTAAAGTGTAGGTCCACCTGAGTTCAAGGGAACGACGGACCCAATGGAGGCCCAGACATGGGTCAAGGAAATAGAAAAGGCGTTTGTGATTACAAACGTAGTAGAGGCGCAAAAGACTTCTTTTGCGACATACATGATGAAGGGGGAAGCCAACTACTGGTGGGAGGCTCACCAGGGTGGGGCTAGAACGGAGGTGGTTACACGGGAACAAATCAAGAAGGTATTCTTTGAGAACTATTTCCCTACTAGCATGCAAGGGAGGATGGAGATTAAGTTCCTAGAACTTAAGCAAGGGGACATGACGGTTCCCCAATATGCGGCCAAATTTAATGAATTGGCAAGGTTTGCTCCATGCCAAGTGGACACGGAGGAGAGGAAGGCTCGTAGGTTTGAGCAGGGCCTAAAACCCTGGCTCTATAGTAGGATATCGGTCTTTCAGAGTGCATCCTATGGGACCATTCTGGAAAAGGCGATAATAGCAGAGGGTGGTAGTGAGGCGTTGACCCTATACCACAAGGAAAGAAAGAATAAGAGTAAGGGAGAGGGAGGAAATAAAGCAGAGATTGCCAGTGGTAGTGGAAACATGCCAAAAAGGAAGAATTTTAACCCTGGGAATACTGGGGTGAAACAAGGAAATCCTAAACGTAGGATGGAGTCATGCAAGACATGTGGCAAGACTCATCTGGGAGTCTGTCTAAAAGGAAAAATGGGTTGTTATAAGCGTAGGCGGAGAGGTCACATATCTCCCAAGTATCTAATCTTAAGAAAAAAGAAACATTTTGTTTATGGGTCATTTGGACCACATGGCAAGAAATTGCCCGAAGAAGGGGGCGGAGGTTAGTAAGGGTTCTAGTAGTGGTAATTTAGCCATTAATGGACCAACACCATCATCAAGGTAGACCCTCATTGGAAACGCGTTTAATATATTTATTCAAGATGCAATTACATCAGCGGATGTAGTAGCAGGTATCATTCCAGTCAACGAAATAATGGCTTATGTGTTATTTGACTCGGGTGCTACTTGTTCTTTTATAGCATGTGGATTTGCTAAGCATCTGGGATTAAATCCTAAAAAGTTAGAACTACCTTTAGACGTTAAGGTAGCAAATGAGGAGATAATTCCCATTGAACACATTCATAGGAATTATTTCGTAGATATTAGAGGTAATAGGTTATCGGTAGATCTTTTACCGATAAGGAGAAGATAATTCGATGTAATTCTAGGTATGGATTGGTTAATTAACCATAGAGCGATAATAGATTATCATAGAAAGAGTGTAAACCCAAAGCTTTCTTAGAAACCTGAGGTGGTGTTTTATGGTAATAAATCACCGGGACTTCTTGTTGTCTAACCATGACACAAGCTAGAAAGATGTTGAAGAAGGGGTGTAAGGATTATCTGTGTCATGTGGTGGATACCCAAAGAGTGGGAGCATCATTGGAACGGATAGCGGTAGTTCAAGAGTTTGCAGATGTGTTTCCGGAGGAGTTACCTGGTATTCTGCCAGATAGGGATGTAGAATTTGTGATTGATTTGCTGCCAGGTACGGCACCAGTGTCAAAGGCAGCATATAGAATGGCACCAGTGGAGATGAAGGAGTTAATGGTTCAATTACAGGAACTATTAGATAGAAAGTACATTCAACCGAGTGTGTCTCCGTGGGGAGCCCTGATATTGTTTGTAAAGAAGAAGGATGGGTCGTTACGACTTTGTCTCTACTATCGAGAGTTGAACAAGTTAACGATTAAGAATAAATACCCGTTGCCCAGGATCGATGATCTATTTGATCAGTTGAAAGGGGAAAAATATTTTTCTAAAATAGATTTGCGTACAGGGTATCATCAACTGAAAGTGAGGAAGGAGGATGTACCTAAGATGGCGTTCAGAACTCGTTATGGGCATTACGAGTTTCTGGTTATGTCGTTTAGGTTGACAAATGCGCCAGCCACATTCATGGATATGATGAACAGAGTGTTCAAACAGTATTTGGACAAGTTCATTGTAGTGTTCATTGATGATATTCTAGTCTATTCTATGACGCCATAAGATCATGTTGAACATTTAAGGATAGTGTTGGAAACACTATGGAGGGAGAAGTTATATGCGAAATTCACTAAGTGTGAATTTTGTCTTGAGCGAGTGCAGTTTCTAGGACATGTTATAGATAAAGATGGCATATTTGTAGATCCAGCGAAGGTGGAAGCAATAAATGAGTGGGAGCAACCGAAAATGCCAACTGAGGTTAGGAGTTTTCTGGGGTTAGCGGGATACTATAGAAGGTTCATTCAGGACTTTTCTAAATTAGTACCCCGTTGACGAATCTAACAAGAAAGTCGGTGAAATATGAGTGGACAGAAAAGTGTGAAAATAGTTTTCAAGAACTAAAAAGGAGGTTGAGTGAGGCACCCGTATTATCTTTATCGGATGATACAGGGAATTTTGTAGTGTATAGCGATGCTTCGCATAGAGGACTGGGTTGCGTTCTCATACAGCATGGTAAGGTCATTGCGTATGCATCACGCCAGTTAAAAGATTATGAGAAGGTTTATCCTACTCATGACCTGGATTTGGCAGCTGTAGTGTTTGCCTTAAAAATATGGAGACATTATTTATATAGGGAAAAATGTGAGATATACACGGACCATAAGAGTCTAAAATATATCTTCACACAGAAGGAGTTGAATATGAGACAGAGAAGGTGGTTAGAGTTGATAAAGGATTATGACTGTGATATCTTATATCATCCAGGTAAGGCTAATGTAGTAGCCGACGCATTAAGTCGGAAGGGTAGGGAAAAGCTGTCAATGTTAATAATTCAGAATGAGTTAATAACAGAGATTGCAAGAATGGAGTTAGAAGTTAAGTTACCAAGTGAAACGGTGGAGATGTTATTCTCAATAGAGACTCGACTAACGATAGTGGAACGGGTTAAAGAAGTACATATAAGTACTGAAGAATGCGAGCGAATGAAAAAGATAATGGAAGATGATGTGAAGACTAAGTATAACCTTGATAAAGAAGGTATACTTTGTTTTGAAGGAAGAATTTGGGTTCCAAATAATTCCGAATTAAAAGAAGAGATTATGTGTAATATCCCGAAGAAAAACAAATAATATTAAATTTATATTCTTAAAACATATTGTTTGGACTTTGTTATTTATTGGGTCAAACTAATCATTTAAATTATGTGGGCTAATAAATATTAATAAGTGATAGATAATATTGTGTGGTTAAAATTTGGGTTTTAATATTAATTTAACCCAAATAGAAGTTTATTAGGGAAACTTAATTAATAAATAGCTAAACCTAATATTACTTCATTATACAAACTGAATAAGAAGAGGTGGCTACTTTGGAGATAAAGGGAACAGCTACAAAGGGGGCTCAGGTGAAGAAAGACTAGAGATTTTGATCACTAGTGAGGAAATTTTATCAGTAACAAGTAAGCATATTATACATTATATAAAATGGGGATAAATCATGTGGTTCCATATTAAATTATTAAATTTAGTATGTTGTTTTTTTCATCATGAGCAAGTACTTTTGTAATTCAAGAACTAAGAGCGATCTTTAAAGATGGGAGAGTTTATTTATTAATGTAATACTTATACGGATGTACTTATTATTATTATTATTATCACTTTATTCCAATCAGATTGAACGGAGGGAGTAGTCTGTGATTTATTTTGGAGATCCTAAAATAATAAATTGATGATTTCTTTAAATATATATATATATATATATATATATATATATATATATGACAGTAGTAATTAAAGTTTACGAAAACTTGCATAATTTGCAAGAGATGTTATACAAATACATATGTAAGATTATATGGAATGAATTAAATCTTAATATTATAAGTAATTATATTTTATAGTCGTACCAAATAGAAGTGTTCATATTTTTATAAATGTACTTACATTTAGTATTATTAATTTGTGTAATTAGTTCGGACGGAAGGAACTTAACGAGTTATGTTTGGAATATAAATTTTGGGTATTACGTTGCTCAATTCAGGTACGGATTCCGTACTCCACTCCTTTGATTATTGTTGTATTCTTTATATCTCATGATATCTGGTATTTCGTTTCATTTTTTTATAATTCTATTGACACTCTTAAATAGAAATTTTATCTTTGATACTTTGACTTTATTCAGTAATTTGAATTCCTTTCTTTCTATTACAATTTATACAGATTAAGTACTCTTTCAAATGATACTCTTGTTAAATTTGATTTGTTCGTTTTGTTTCCTTATTTGAATTATGTTATGATTTCACATAATTGTTTCATGTGAAATAAATATATTAGTTTCATTTTGGAGTTGATACACATGACTCGTATTTGTACTCTTTGAATTGGGATATCATGTTTAGTATTTATTTTGATAATTGTAGAAGCGATATATATTTGCTACCTTCTTTTTGAGACCTTGTGACTATAATTTGATTTGGTTCAACATGTACATATAGAACCCTTTTTTGTTGGTATTATGTCGCGTGTGTTGTGACATAGTATTTTTGTTAGAATATACCGTAGGGTATACTTGAGCTATAACCACCTGTGGGGGTACCACAGGCATGTCGTCTTGGCACGAGAGGCATAACACTTTTCGTGGCGGTGTGATTAGTCCACGGCGTCTCCGTTTTGGGCTCCGGGGGAAGTGGGCCATTTGGTGTGTTGTTGTGGGAGGCGTATGGGTTAACCCTAGTTTTTTATTCTGCGAATTTGTGATGTTGTGCCAAACACACATATCTGATTTGCATACATTTGGATTCGCGGTCCAATTGGTGATTTGCCTGTGTGGCATTATTCTGGTTGCCTGTGTGGCATCATTTAACTTGCTTGTGTGGCATCATTTGACTTGCCTGTGTGACATTATTTTGACTTGCATGTGTGGCATTGTTTTGACTTGTCTGTGTAGCAACGTATATTTCTGAGCTCACTCGGTATGAAATAACACCCAACCATTTGATTCAACCTATTATTTCATTGTATTAGTTTTATTTGTTTCTGTTCAGTTCAATTCATTGAGTTAGTTACTTCAGTTCGTTATTTCTTTATTCTTCCATTGGTTTCATAAATTCTGTTAATTCATATATATATTCCATTCAGATCTTTGGAGATTATATTTTCGTCTATATTTACACTTGAGGCTTTGTTCAGTATTTTGTCTCAGTTATTTTTGTATATCAATTGTATATCTTTTGTATATCTGTATCCGTACTAGGCAATTGGCTCATGCTGTATTTTTTCTTTCGGCAGGTTGCAGGGTTGATTCAGGGCTAGTGTGATGAGAGAGTTGTCTTTGACCATCTAGGTTGTTTCGATTTTGGTTTTAGTTATTTTGACTCTAGTTGGAGAATTGTATTTAGTACTTCATTAATGGACATCACTATTAATATTTTGAAGTTATTAGTGCTCTCTTTACTTATTGAGGTTCGTTGTGCTTTGCACGTGACCTCCCTTTCCTTTTCGGGAAGGGGGTGTTACAGAGATGGTATCGAAGCTTAGGTTCTTTCTTGTAGAAAACCTATTTACGTTTGACCTATTAGTTGTGGGTAAACCATTGGGTAGACTCAGGAGTTTGATTCGATTTGGTTACTTGTTTGGTAGGACTCTATTTTGACCAACTGTCTATTTCTTTTCGATTTGTAGTCGATTTGAGGAAAATGGAATAATTTGTTAAGGTGATTTAGTAATGATATTAGTTAAGAATTGTGATTTAATCATTGAGGTGAATAAAGTTATACTTTGTACAGATAAGAAGTGATCTTATATGAGATGTGATTATGATGTGAGTATTTGTATCGACGATTATTTGATTTTGAAAAATTATTTGTTAGAGTTGTTTTTTTTTTGTGACAATTATTGTGATCGTTGAATTGAGGATTTGATTTGAGTTAGGTTTTGATTTATGTTAAGCTTGTGGATAATTTGAGGTTTGTGTATTGATGGCATATTATGATAAAGTAAAAATTATTAAGTATAGAGGAGTTCTTGTAATTTGAGTTGTTGATATTCGAGGTAATTAGATTTATTATTTGGAGTTAATGATCAATTTTGTGACTATTTTCTAGTAGGATATTGGAGTTATGTTCTATGGACTTTCTTTGTGATAGTATGGGGAGACATTGAAATTTATTGGATTAAAGTTTGCAATAAGGGATGATTGATTTATTATATGATTAAATAGTATGTGATGAAATTCAATTGATTTTGAGAGATCTTGAATAGTTGTAGTTCGCTTATGCAGATGGTAGAATATATGACTTGGAGTTTGATATGGTGATAAAGAGATATTAGTAGTATATTCTTTGGTGTAATAATATTTAAGAACTAGATAGTTCGAATTGAGCTTTGAATATTTTGAAGCTCTTGAGGATTTAGGAAAAGTTGATATAATTTGTAGAATTGTTTGGTTTATCCCATATCCTTGGAATTTTGTATGATTTTATGTAAATTAAATAAAAATAATTTGTTAAATCTTTAAATTTGTGTGTGTGGAACATAAAGCGTTTCTGGATTAAAAATAATTTTAAATATTTTGGATATTCGAATCATATTTAGATGAAGAGAAATTTTTGTGATTTCGAATTATGTTTCGAAGAGTACATTTACAAGAATTAAACTCAAAGATATTAACGACGACCCGCATCAATGGTGGAGCATGTGATCTAATTTGATGCAACGCGAAGAAACTTACTAAGGCTTGACACGGTAGCTGACGAATCTTTTACAAGTATATTGATAATTACGTGGACCGATGACTTATCCGCGTTGATCGTTACAATAAATGGCGGCGTTACGTCGTAACTAATTTTTTTTTTGTAGCTTATTTGAATTTCGAGGACGAAATTATTTTTAAGGGGTGAAAAATGTAATAACTTTTTTTTTATAATTAAATATTAATTAATTTTTATTTTATACAATTGTATTTAAATTGGAAAAGGTAAGTGACTATTTTTTTTCTTCCTTGTTTTGTTTGGAATGTTAAATTATTTTAGTAGATAATTAAGTAATGGATTAAATTAAAAATGAGGAGTCCATTAGAGTTTTGGTAGCTACTATATTGAGTTATTTGTATATTTAAAGGGTGAAGTTGTCAAGAGCGGGTTAAGAGGAGGAATATAATCCCCTTTGTTAAAATTTGGAGGAAGGCATTCCTATATTGAAGAGTCTATTCGAGCGGAGTATCCGCATCTGTTGGAAATTAGATACGTTCCATTCTTTTGATTCCGGGGACGGAATCCTTTTTAAGGGGGAGGTAATGTAATATCCCGAAGAAAAACAAATAATATTAAATTTATATTCTTAAAACATATTGTTTGGACTTTGTTATTTATTGGGTCAAACTAATCATTTAAATTATGTGGGCTAATAAATATTAATAAGTGATAGATAATATTATGTGGTTAAAATTTGGGCCTTAATATTAATTTAACCCAAATAGAAGTTTATTAGGGAAACTTAATTAATAAATAGCTAAACCTAATATTACTTCATTATACAAACTGAATAAGAAGAGGTGGCTACTTTGGAGATAAAGGGAACAGCTACAAGGGGGGCTCGGGTGAATAAAGACTAGAGATTTTGATCACTAGTGAGGAAATTTCATTAGTAACAAGTAAGTATATTATTCATTATATAAAATGGGGATAAATCATGTGGTTCCATATTAAATTATTAAATTTAGTATGTTGTTTTTTCATCATGAGCAAAGTACTTTTGTAATTCAAGAACTAAGAAGCGATCTTTAAAGATGGGAGAGTTTATTTATTAATGTAATACTTATCTGAGATGTACTTATTATTATTATTATCACTTTATTCCAATCAGTTGAGCGGAGGGAGTAATGCATGATTGATTTTGGAGATCCTAAAATAATAAATTGATGATTTCTTAAAAAAAAAAAAATTGACAGTAGTAATTAAAGTTTACGAAAACTTGCATAATTTGCAAGAGATGTTATACAAATAAATATGTAAGATTATATGGAATGAATTAAATCTTAATATTATAAGTAATTATATTTTATAGTCATACCAAATAGAAGTGTTCATATTTTTATAAATGTACTTACATTTAGTATTATTAATTTGTGTAATTAGTTCGGACGGAAGGAACTTAACGACTTATATTTGGAATATAAATTTTGGGTATTACGTTGCTCAATTCAGGTACGGATTCCGTACTCCACTCCTTTGATTATTGGTGTATTCTTTATATCTCATGATATCTTGTCTTTCGTTTCATTTTTTTTATAATTCTATTGACACTCTTAAATAGAAATTTTATCTTTGATACTTTGACTTTATTCAGTAATTTGAATTCCTTTCTTTCTATTACAATTTGTACGGATTCCGTACTCTTTCAGCGATACTCTTGTTAAATTTGATTTGTTCGTTTGTTTCCTTATTTCGAATTATGTTATGATTTCACATAATTGTTTCATGTGGAATAAATATATTAGTTTCATTTTGGAGTTGATACACATGACTCGTATTTGTACTCTTTGAATTGGGATATCATGTTTAGTATTTATTTTTGATAATTGTAGAGCGGTATATGTTGCTACCTTCTTTTTGAGACCTTGTGACTATAATTTGATTTGGTTCAACATGTACATATAGAACCATTTTGTTGGTATTATGTCGCATGTGTTGTGACATAGTATTTTTGTTAGAATTTACCGTAGGGTATACTTGAGCTATAACCACCGGTGGGGGTACCACAGGCATGTCGTCTTGGCAGGAGAGGCATGACACTTTCCGTGGCAGTGTGATTAGTCCACGGCGTCTCCGTTTTGGGCTCCGGAGGAAGTGGGCCATTTGGTGTGTTGTTGTGGGAGGCGTATGGGTTAACCCTAGTTTTCTGTTCTGCAAATTTGTGATGTTGTGCCAAACACACATATCCGATTTGCATACATTTGGATTCGCGATCTAATGTGTGATTTGTCTGTGTGGCATTATTTTGGTTGCCTGTGTGGCATCATTTAACTTGCTTGTGTGGCATCATTTGACTTGCCTGTGTGACATTATTTTGACTTGCCTGTGTGGCATTGTTTTGACTTGCCTGTGTAGCAACGTATATTTCTGTGCTCACTCGGTATGAAATAACACCCAACCATTTGATTCAGCCTATTATTTCATTTTATTAGTTTTATTTGTTTCTGTTCAGTTCAATTCATTGAGTTAGTTACTTCAGTTCGTTATTTCTTTATTCTTCCATTGGTTTCATTAATTCTATTGATTTATATATATATATATATATATATATATTTATATATATTCCATTCAGATCTTTAGAGATTATATTTTCGTCCGTATTTACACTTGAGGCTTTGTTCAGTATTTTGTCTCGGTTATTTTCGTATATCATTTGTATATCTTTTGTATATCTGTATCCGTACTGGGCAATTGGCTCATGCTGTATATTTTCTTCCGGCAGGTTGCAGGGTTGATTCAGGGCTAGTGTGATGAGAGAGTTGTCTTTGACCATCTAGGTTGTTTCGATTTTGGTTTTAGTTATTTTGACTCTAGTCGGAGAATTGTATTTAATACTTCATTAATGGACATCACTATTAATATTTTGAAGTTATTAGTGCTCTCTTTACTTATTTTGAGGTTTGTTGGGCTTTGCACGTGACCTCCCTTTCCTTTTCGGGAAGGGGGTGTTACATCATGTGTGAGGCTCATAGTTCGAGGTACTCGATACATCCTAGTAGTACTAGATGTATCAAGACCTTCGTCAGAACTTTCTGTGGCCGAACATGAAGAGGGAAATCGCAGAATATGTTAGTAGGTGCTTAACTTGTCAGAAAGTTAAGGCTGAACACCAAAGACCTAGTGGGTTATTGCATCCACTAGAGATTCCGGAGTGGAAATGGGAACATATCACCATGGACTTTGTGGTGGGACTTCCAACAACGAGAAAAGGATACGATGCTATTTGGGTGATAGTGGATCGGTTAACCAAATCGGCTCATTTTCTACCAATAGGAGTTAGGTATAACCTAGAACAGTTAGCTAAGTTTATGTCAAGGAAATTATTTCTAGACATGGATTACCTGTTTCGATTGTGTCCGATTGTGATCCACGATTCACGTCGAACTTTTGGAGGATTTTACAAGAGCAAATGGGAACGCATTTGAGATTGAGTACAACATATCATCCACAGACGGATGGACAAAGTGAACGGACAATTCAAACGCTAGAAAATATGTTAAGATCTTGTGTTATGGATTTTAAGGGGAGTTGGGATGAACATCTGCCTTTGCTGGAATTCGCTTACAACAATAGTTTTCACGCTAGTATAGGCATGCCGCCTTACGAAGTGTTGTATGGGAGGAAGTACAGAACACCACTTTTCTGGGATGAAGTAGGGGAACGTCGAATGTTGGGACCTGAGATTGTACAACAAACGGCAGACATGGTTAAGCTGATAAGAACTCGATTGATAGTGGCTCAAGATAGACAAAGAAAGTATGCAGATCCTCATCGAGAGAATATAGAATTTGAAGTAGGATCGCATGTCTTTCTAAAAGTGTCACCTTGGAAAGGGAAGATACGTTTTGGGAAGAACGGGAAGTTAAGTTCAAGGTTTGTAGGACCTTTTGAAATTTTAAGAAGGGTAGGAGAGGTAGCTTATGAAGTAGCATTACCTCTCGAGATGGAAAGAATACACAATGTGTTTCACATGTCAGTGTTGCGTCCATATAAACCAGACTACAAGCACGTAATTGAATATGAATCTATTCAAATAGAAAAAGACTTAACGTATGAAGAACTTTCTATTCAAATTGTTGATAGGAAGGAACAAGTCTTGAGAAATAAAGTAATACCTTCAGTAAAGGTAATTTGGAGTAACCACGATGCTGAAGAAGCAACGTGGGAGCTCGAAAGTAAAATGAAGGAAAAGTTTTCTCATTTGTTTATGTAAGAATAGGGAGATTCTGGGGACAGAATCCTTATAAGGAGGGAATAATATAACACCCGAGAATTTTGAATTTTGAATGAATTAAATTTTTATTTGATTATGCGGATTAAATGAATTTAATTGATTATTTATGTGAGTAGGATATTCGAAGGTCGTTCTATGACCTAGAATGTGTTAATGTGGTTAGTATTCTGGCTTTTTGCTAGGATTAATTGTTTTGAATTATCAAGACGAAAAGGAATGTTTTCTGAGAATTTTCTCGTAAAAACACTGTTCATCCGATTTCGTTTGGAGCTTAGGTTTGAAATTCTGAGAAACACGTAATGATAGAATATGAAGATATAATGGAATATCCGATAATATTTCCGTTATGGCAAACAAAATTTTCGCTTGCGGACTTAAAACTTAAGGGTTAGTGAAAGAGATTTCCGAAAGGGAAATGTAATGAGTATAAACATTTAGGTTATTATACGTATGAGATATGAGTATTATACTAGTTCGAATACGAGTATGGTATGAAGAATAGTACGACGTATAATACGAATATCATATGAGTACTAGACGAAGAGAATACAATTAGTTCTAATTAAATTATGAGCTAGGGATTTGGTATAATCCAATTGGACTTGGATTAATTGCAAGCCCAATGAATTAGGTAAGTAAGCCCAAGTCAAGGCCCAATATTAATTTAAGACAAGCCCAATCCAAAAAGTTAAACCGCGGGTCGAACCGACGGGTCACGGGATGGGTAAAACCCATGGGGCAACCCATGGGATGATCCATGAAGGAGGTGGGCCGGCCACTTGGCCACCAATTAAAGTGATTACTTGGTGGCTAAGTTGGTTAAGGAGGTGGAATAGTAAGGAGGTGCCTCTTTGACCATTTTGCCCTCCATTTGGATTTCCTATAAATACAAAGCTTAGGTTGGTCATTTGATGTTTTATAAAGATTGACCAATACATATTGAGAGAGAGAAAGAGCTAGAAACTTATAATCAATCTACTTCCAAGCAAATCATAAGACATTTATCAAGAGCTCGAAGAACGACAAAGGTAATATCTCGTAAACTTTAGTCTTCATCTCTTTCGATTTCTTTCTCGTAGAGAATCGTGAATTGGTGGAGCGTGTTTAGTGAGGAGTAATAAGAATGACTATTAATATTGAAAACATTAATAAGTCATGACCTAATGAAAATCGTAAGTGTTTACGTAAGTTAAAAAATCGAAGAAAGACATAAACGTGAACTTAGTTATGATAGAATGATTTGAAACCATTATAGCTAAGGTATGTGCATATTGATTAGTTAGGGTGTAGATGATGAATCAATGGAGTGTTCTATTTGATTTGCCTTATAGAACACGAGTAACGAAGTTATGACGAATTTTGCGAAAATAGACGTTAAACGTCAAAAACGTAAAAATCTCGGATTAAGGGTCAAAAGTTGTCGTGTGACTTGAAAACGTTGGTTTTCAATGTCAACACGTGAGATAAGATATTTAAGAGTTGTGGACGCAAGAATCGTCGAATTCTGACTTTTAACGAAGAAAACGAGTATTGAACGCTCGAAAATAATAAACGAACGCTCAAAATGAACTAAAAGGTGAATTCTGAGTTAACGGATTCGAAATGGTAAAATTCTTATATGAACACTTAGAGAATGTAATTTATGAGATGTGGGCTTTCGAATGAGCCAATTTGGATGTAAAACGAATAAGTTATGAAGTCGGAGTTTCGTTAAAGAAACCAACTATTTTTGGCCATGGTGTGGCGTATGAAATGCACCGCCAAACCAAAGACAAAAGGTCATGACTGCGACACAGATCATCCCGCCTTATCTCCTGTTCAATGAAAGCTTGCAATATTGAGTTTATAATAGGGATGTCGCGCCGCATCGCCGGTAGTGTAAAAAGGTTGACCAAGTTAGGTTTTAATTCTAAATTGAATGTAAACCAATGGGGAGACATGAAGGTACTTAATGTACATAATAAGGCTAACCTTAAATCACTTATAAGTGATATCGTTAAAAGATTTAGTATGGTTTAATAAGAATTAAATGAAGAACGCAAAAGTATAAGTAAGTAAACCATGAATGATGTTCAACGCTGGTATTTCACCAATAATGATCGAATGTCGGTTAATAATGTAAAAACGTTAACAAGCCGTAACGAAGCATAGTAAGTCGAATTGACTTTATTAAATGAGATACATTCAAGTAAGACATAGAAGAGAAAGAAGTTGGTTAGAACGAGAAAGTTAGTTGTTTACAAACTAATTATAGTGTGCTATGTGAATATATCATGTAGATCCTGTAAAGACTAAGAATTGATTGAATATTATATTCGAAGACGCTGGAAGGCAAGTTTTTTTTAACGCTTGTCTAACCTCCTTGTTAGCCAAGTTTTCTATGATTCATGTTATAAGATGCATTAGTGGTTGTAAAGAAAGAGTCGATGCCTGTTTTTACTCGGCTAGACAAGTCTTGAAGAATTGATTGATTTGTGTACAAGTCTTTCTATATAGAACTGTTAACGCTATCATATGCCAAGTATTTGGTACGAATGTAAAGGTAAGTTTGTCTATGAACAAACAAAAGTATATTCATCGATTATTCGATGGGCACGCGAGGTTGCCAAATGTTGAACGTAAATACGTTTAACGGAAGAGTGTTGATCAACATAGGGTACTATAGGCTGATCACCTAGATGTACTCGTAAGTAAAGACGGATGGATGGCCTTAGTGCCGGATGTCCTTTTCAAGAATGAAAATGAAAAGAGTATGTTCATGGTCTTTTGACCGGTTTAGAATTCCTAAGTTATTATATATACCTTGGAATCATTGTTATGAAATGAGAAGTACTAGTCAAATGTTTCATAGTGCTTAGTAGTTAATTGTTCAGGTATGGAAGTTAAGCATATAATTCTCAATGTGATATTCATATGATCATGTGTTAGACTTGCTGAGCTAGTTATGATCACTCTTGCTTGAACCATATGATTGCAGCTAAAGCCGAACGAACTGAGAGTTCTAAGAGAGATAAATGCAAGGCTAAGATGGACAGTTAATAGTCCTGTAATAGATTAGTGTATTTGTATGTAATATATTTATGAATAATAAAGAATGTATTCAGTTTATGAACCTGGGAAAGGATTTATTACTAATGTAATAAGAAGATAGTAAGTACACTCATTTTGTTGTTATCTCAATGGAATGACTGTATGAATTATAGTATCGTGGGGCACCATTTGTCGGGTTGGAAGATACCCGGATTTGGGGGCGTCACAATAATAGCCAAGGAGATGATCGTAGAGTCTGTTCACTATACCACTAACAATGATCAAGCTCATTTTAAGAAGCCTACCTCAGCCCAAGCACTGTTGCCTGACATTCCTTCATTCTCCAACAGCGATTGGCACTCAACGATTTTTCAGATTCTCACTACTTTCAAAAATCTGTCAAAGGATGAAAATTGTAGAGTCTAATCTGATGCCAAACTAGATGACCAAATTCCTATGGAACAGGAGCTGTTGAAGAATTCTGATGAGCTGGTCAAGAAGATATCTCTAATCAATGAAGAGTCAAAGATGTTACCAGTAGGAGATAATTCAGTTCAAGACAGACTTCAAGCCACTATGGCTGATGTATCTCTCAAAATCAAAGAGAAAGATCAAATCTATTTGAAGGCCATACATGATTAGAAGGCAGAAGCTCTACGAGCACAGAAGGCAAATGAAGAACAACTCCAAGTCGTCTCTGACAAGATTGATAACATGAATCACTCTTTCTCTATGCAACTTGAGTTAAGTCAACAAGAACTCAAGATTGAAGTTGGTAACTCCTCTTATCTGATGGAGCAGCTTATGTCCAACATGGAGCAGCTCTCCCAAATGATTAATGACAAAAAGGGGGAGAAAAGAGGTATATAAAGAGGCATAGCAAGAGGCATTCAAGAAAAGGTAAGGGAAGCCGAATGAAATAAGAGAAGAAGACAAAGAAGAAGGCAACATAAGAAAAAGCTAGGTCATCATCTAAGGGGGAGCCAAAGGATGATGACTCTGTGTTTGCAGAGGCTAAGGGGGAGCCAGAAGAAGAAGAAGAGGAGCATACATCTGAGGGGGAGCAGACAAAACAGATGAAGTCCACATCCCAGGGGGAACATGAGCAAAGAGATCAAACAGATGAATAGCTGATCAACAAACATCCTGGAAACATACATGGAGCCAAAGAGGTACATCTCTAACTAGTTAGGTATGTTCTGGATTCAGGATGTAAAATGTCATAGTGTATTAAATTCCATATTATTATAAATGACATTCATGATTATCTGTTTTAGAAATACAGTTGCTCACTGTATATAAGATTCATTCATAACATGCATATGCACTTATTGTTTTTATCATAATCAAATAGGGGAGATTATCGAGAATAAGCATGTGAATGATATTCCTATTTACATATGATTTGATTATGATATATATATGAATGAATATGCAAGTATGCTTGCATTAAGAAAAGCTGTAAAGTCCTTTGATAGATAATAGAAACATATGTACAAGGACTTAGAATGAATTGATCAAATGTGTTAGGTTGATCCTACATAAGCAAAACATCTTTGTAAAGTCCTTAAAAAGAAATGGTGTACAAGGACTATAACACTACACCAAAAATGGCCTCTAGCGAAGGAAATTTTGTGAAGGAATTTATTCCTTCACATAAGGAGTTGTTTAGCGAAGGAACAGTGAAGGAAAAAAATATAGTGACAACATAGTTATTAGCGAAAGAAACATCCTTCACAATTTATATTTTTTTCCTCGCAAAATTGGGGCGATAGAAAGATTTTTGGAGCCACTATATGATGAAAATTTGCGAGGAAAAAATCTATTTAGTGAAGGAATTATTACTCACTATATATCATTATTCAGAAGTTTTTTTGCGAGGGATAAAATTGGTCGCTATCTTGTTCTAAATATTTTTTTTAAAATTAATTGTGGTGAATATAAATACCTTAAATTTTTTACAATAGTAAATTTAAATTTAATAACACTTTTTAAGTAACTTACAATATCAACTATTTAAAATAGTAAATTTAATTTTAATAACAGATTCTACTGATTCTACCCCTAGTCCTCTTACCTCTACCCAACCCAATGAAGTGAAAATTCTATCGGTATATAAATTCGGTCGTCGTGCGATGTCATTAATAAGTCATTATTTGTATGATCCATATAGTTACATAACGTCAGACGGAGGACTCTGATTCTCGAGCGACGGAACGCACATAAACACATTGTTCGTGTCGGCCCTGCGGAGACGACGTTAAAGCTCGAGAGATTCACAACCTCTTTGACGACGCCGATTCGACTTCGACTCTTGCCATCTCAAGTTCACCGGTTGTGGTAATCAGGTCCATCTTTGAAACCTGTTTGTTAATTTCTTTTACTTTCTTACTGTCCCATCAACAAAAAATGTTGATTTATGTTTATAAATGCCGATTATTTTGTGTTACTGTGGAGAGAATACAATCATTCCTCTAATTTGGGAGTAAAATTAGGGTTTTAACTTGCCTTTCAACATTGTTTTGTCAAACCCGACATTGATTTGGGAGTAGAATACAGCAAATGCTTCGGCATTGCTCACTTCAATGCTTGCAGTCGCTCCTCGAACCTATGGTTGGACCCTCCAAGGTATATCATTACTTTCTTTTCTTTAATTAAATTTACCTTTTTCCCCTCGTATGTGTATATATTTAGTCAATTGAAATTTTAAAATTTTCAGTTTATTCTGACCAGGTTATAGTTTTTATTATAAGTTTAATATAGTAAATTGGTTGTTCCTTTGATGTATTTTCAGATGGAAATTTTTAAAGTACAATGTTTGTTTCTTAAAACTCTGTATGTGAGGGAGTGACTTTTCTCTGTCCATACATATATTGCACTTATAGATTATAATTTGTCTTGTGAGCTCAATCCATAACAAATGGCCAACAATCTGGAGTCACCATTGATTCTAGTATAGGAAGAAAAAGCTTGTAATTCTTCCAGCAACTTACTTAATAAAGATGATGTTTTCGTGGAAGTGAAGAAGCAGTTATCTTTAGTAGGCCCTCTAGTTGTTGTAAATCTCTTAATATGTTTTGTGGAAGTTTGTTTGTTTTAATTTAGTGCATTCCTCTTCTGTGCAGTCATGGATATTTTTTGTGACCCAAGTTAGCTCTTATTTAAGAGATGATTAATTCTAAACTCAAGAACAATAGAAATTTGGACACCAATGGACTGGCATGCATACCTACTACAAGCAGCCACCAATTACAACAAAGAAAACAAAAGGCTTCTTTGGTTTGAAACCGGACGGCAGCGAAACCACCATTATAGGGGCTTATCAAAATTTATCTCCAAATTTAATTGCTAATAAAAATAGCCTCATTGATCAAGAAATGGCTATAGACTCGAGTAACGGGACAACGAGGACATATAAAAAAGGGTCGTATAAAAGTCCAATTTGCTTGAGAGTTTTTACATCGGAACAAGATTTAGGTGCTCGCAAGAGGTCACACTTAATCGCTAAGGCCAAAAACAACCAAAATGCTACTAGCATTGCAATTCAGAGACCAATTCCAGAAATTAGAGATTTTCTTAATCTGAATTTGCCTGCTCCAAATGAAGAAGATAGCAATACTTCTAGACTTAGGTTCAACCCTTGGTGGATTGGAAGCAACCACATCATGAACTGCTACTCGGTTTTCTCTAAACTGATCATTTTATTCAAGGGTGTAAAGATTCATTCATTCTTTACATAATTGAATTGATCGCCTGCAGTTAAACATAATTCAATCAACTCCAGTTAGCTTTAATATAGGTTTATCCTCAAATTTTTAACCCTTTTGATGACATTCTACAAGTAATATTATCTACATTTTTGGCATCGATAAACATACATAGTACTTACAGAAAGTGTTAGCTAAGGGTACTTTAAAAGTTCAGAGTGTTTCATAAAGAAAAATTTTCCATTACTGCTAAATGTAAGTTCATTCTTGAAATGAAATATGCTTGTATTCAATTTTATATATGTTTCTTCTTAGAACTATATGAACAATGTTGAGAATTATCTCCCTGTTTAATTTGAATTTTTTTTTGTGAATGTAATTTTTTCTTTGGCATTTAAGACGAAGAAATGAAATGTTGTTGAAAGATGGATTGGTGAGTGAAGTGATGATGTGATGAGATGAGATGTAGAAGATGTATTTTTTTTTTCATGTAGCCCACAAAAAGGGCATTTAAGATCATATCAAGGTGGTTGTTTAGGCACCTACCATAAAACTTGACAAATGGCCACCTATCTCACTTCCATTTCTTTCTTAAATTTATGTGTCCTATTGGTGTTATATATTTTTCTTTATTTCATTGTATTTAACTTCTTGCATCTTTTCTCATTTCTGGGTAAATATTTAATTCAAAGATAACATATTTAATATACATTCTCTATTGATATGTGGAGTTTGCTCTATTTCGTTAGGCTCCTTGTGTTTGTTGGTTGTTGCTTCAAATAAGATTATGTTTTGCCTTCTGGATTTGCTATGTTGTCCGATGGGTTTTTTTTCTTGCCTTGTTGATCTGTTCTAAGTTGTTTACTGGCTATAAGTTGTTTGTGGATCCGGGTTCCCTTTGTTTGCTTAGTCTTCTTTTGCTTTGTTGTTGCTCATGTTCTTGTTGCTTGGTGTGTTGCAACATATTTTCATTGCTTTTTTTACGCCTTTGTTTTGTTTGTTTGCGTGCTTGGCTTTGCTTTTCATTTCTTTATTCTATAAAGTCATTTTGAGGTTATGATGATGTTTTGTTAGATAGTTGATGCTATGGTTCTTTGTTTGTGCTACTTGGCTCATTCAGAGGTTCTCAATGCAACCGCTTACTTGGTTTCGCATCTACTATTGTTAATGTTGGTGTTTATTTGTTGTTGGTCTATGTTTTGTCTTTGGTGTTTTATTCTTTGGGATATTATGTTGCCTCTCTGCCGCAGATTTTTGGGTTTTCTTCTTTGACGCTCATTGGTTTTGTCTACACTTTTGGGGCTTATTTTTGCTTGGGTGTTGGTTTATTGGTTGTGGTTGTTGGGTCGGGTAAAGTGGTTTCTTCTTGAATTTATTTCTATTGTTTAGCGGTTGTGGCCTCTTAAGCTCCATGGCTTGGCATGGTTTGGATTTCGTTGTAATTTTCTGATTTAGTTTTGTTCTTTGCTTGCTTTGTTATTATTGATGTTCTTTGTTACGGCGTGTGGAGTTGTTGTTGTACCGGTCTCCTCTTTGGGTGCCTCTGTAGCAGTTGTTGCTTTCTTCTTCTTGTGTTTTACCTTCTTGAGCTTTGCTTTCGGCATTGCCCTTGGGTTACCTCGGTTGTTGTGTTCTTTGCTTCATGGCTTTGGGATCTTTGTCCTTTTGCTCGACTCTTTTAAGCTGCTTTTGGGACTTTGATTTGTATAACCCTCAAAATGAGTAAACATCTGCAGCCCAAAATTAAAATCGCATACTTCAAAGATAAACAATGGTAGGGCCTTTTGTTTTCACTACATGATCATTTTGGTTTCAAGTGTATCTTTTTCATCAATACATGTGTTAATGAGGCCCAAAACTACGGAAATCTTAAACCTTATACTATTGCACTCACTCTTCCCCGGGATCGGTCTCTATTTATTTTAAGATTCTAAGAGTGTATTATGTTCTTTGCTTTTCCTCGTGGACCTCATCAAAGTATGTTGTGATATTTTTTTGGACAAGGTACACATGACTTCCTTATAATAATTTTTTTTGTAGTATATATGGATAGTTCAACATAGGATAAATTTGTAACCATTGAAAGTTTGGTCGGAGAGGAATCAGGTTCACATGAAGTGGATACAAATCAAGAGCCATTTGAGGGTATGTGTTTTGAATCGGATGGATTTGCCAAAGAATTTTATGATGACTATGCTGCATTTACTAGGATTTATGACACGAATGGTATCATCCCGCAAGTCGGAGCGTGATGGATCAATTATTTTCCATCGGCATGCAGATACCTGCACATTTTAAATGGGCAGTGTGTTCTTGTGAAATATATTTATCAATTTTGTGATAACCACTGAAATCCTTTTGATCTATGTCTTCAGGATTGGGATCCCATACTTTCATTCCTCGAAAAGGTGATAACAAACTTTTGGAATAAAAATGTATCTTATGGTAACAGCAGAACTCGTGAAAATGATATATTTGAATAAATCTCGATTTGACAGTTTATTATTAAATTTATGTGTAAGACCCCAACTTTTTGGATCAAGATTAAATTTTCTCGAAATATATTTTTGAATATTATGGTGTGGATTTGATATAATGTTATAGTTGTGGGTAATATTTACAAATTTTGCAAAGTACGCAAGTTGTTATATAATATTCAATTGGTTGAGGAATATTCATTTTAACGGGGAATATTAAAACTAATAATACAATCATTGGTGGACCCCACAATGGAATTATTGTCGGATTGAGAAAGCGATTAAAATACTTTATGAAAATAACGGCGGAAGTTTTACAGTTAATCTGTTGAACTACCCGGTAGTAAAAAGTACTGAAGAATCTGGCGTGGTTGCATAAGTAGTAGCACACGGTATTGATTATTGATGCTTACGTGAGAAGTCACTCGGTTATACTCAATTATTGCTACGATAATTCTTTGATCATATCTTTCATATTATTGATTCGATTATTGTCATAAGATCATCCGCATAATATGTTATTTTATTAAATCAATAATTGAGAGGCGACAAAGTTATTCATATTATTAAATTTCAATATTTACAATGTCTAGAAGTTCATCGAGGAGAGGTTTGGTCACCTAATTGCGCGCTAATAGGGAGAAATCCTTATTGGAAAGCCCCTCATTTCACAGGAGCGACACGGTTGATAAATATTGTGAGTTATAATATTAATGATGAATGTTATTAAAATTGAAGTTGTGTTCGAGTTGAATTTGGAGACGGACGTGATATTTGAGTCCGAACGATGAAATTAGTAAAAAATAGTCGATAAACACAAAATTTTCCTAATTCACTATTTGGTCGAAAAGTCAACGATTGACTTTTTAGGAAAAAAGTCAAACTTTGAAATTTCAAATTTTATATTTTGATAAAATGGTTTCATTGTGTTGAAATTATTTGTGTTAGTGAAAATCGACAATTATTTCGATAATAATTAATGTCCGGAGGTTATATTGACTAATCGAAGTATTTAACTTAGGATAAATGAGCAATTGATTGCTATTATTTCACATGATTATAACTATTTGTTCACATGTGTATACTATTGTTTCACATTCTTGTTACTATTAGGGGAGTTGGTGCAAGATTAATAATACTTGCATGACTAAGTTAAAATGGAGGTATAGATGGAGGTACTTATATCGTAATTCGTATTTTCACATGTCTAGAACTATTGATTCACATAATTTACTATTGAATCACATTATTTACTATTAGGGGAGGTGGTGCAAGTTTGATAATACTTCCATGACTAAATTAAAAATAAAAGAAAAATTGAAGGTATTGTACTGAAATTTTTCAAGCCCCAAAACGTGCAATTATCGAAACTATATTTTTCTATAAATAGAAGCCCATTCTTCATTCATTTCTCACCAATTCACAAAAGCTTTAGAGCGATTATTATATAGATAAATTATAGATAGAAGAAGAGAAGTCTGCTACCTCACTATTTCAGTATCCAATTTTTCTAAAGGTAGGGAGTATTATTTCTTTCTTATCTATGAAGAGAACTTCATTATTCCATTCTTTATTATTACATTGGAATAACTTCAGATATCTGTGAGCTACCCTATACTTGGTGAAATTCTTACTGTTGTTCCATTCTTTATCATTCTGTTTGAACATCCATGCATGCAAGGTTTCTACGGGACTGGTTAAAATCTTTTATTATTATGTTGGGAATATCATATGCATGCGTTTTCTGTACGGGACTGATTAAAATCTTTATTATTCTATTGGAATATCTTATTCACATGCGTTCTCGCTGGGGACTGATTAAAATCTTTATTATTACATTGGAATATCCCATACGTATGTTTTCTGTGGGATTCGATTCCATCTTTATTATTATTCATTGGAATATCTTGTCTGCATGCTTTTTCTGCTGGGACCGATTCCGATTATTTATTATTCATTGGAATAACTCACGCTGTGCGGTCTATCGATGCCCGGTGATTTCTTTTGTTATTCGATTCCTTATTATACTCGGTTGGTTAAAGTTTTGACTTTATACTCCATGAAATTAGTGGAATATCATTGATATTTGCGCTTCATCCAAAGATCTTTCATGGAAATATTCTTCTGAGCATTCTTGAATTTTACTCTACAAAGCAGTATCATGTTGACAATTTGGACGTTATTAGTTCCTGGATAAAATAATTTTTGAACTTGTTTTATTGAATTCTTATATCATTGTCATCATCCTCATGTTTATATTTTGTTGAAAGTCATATGTGGCCTATAGTGCATAGATGGACTTGGTATGATTATGACCAGGAATTATTCGGTGTAATCATGACCGTAATGTTACAAATGATGTGGTAAAAGTCTTCATTGGCCCGTAGTGCATTGATGGACAATTGTTGGCATGATCATGACCATTAATGAATACACAAATATTCTTGGCCCGTAGTGCATGGATAATTGTGGTCGTGATACTAAAGAATATCCTTGGCCGTAGTGCAGGGGTGATTCGATGATGTGGATTATTTATTAACCTGAATCCCAGCGATAAAAGTGATGAAAAACCTTCTAAATCATAAAAGATAGTAGATTTTATTCTCTACTTGGCTCTTTTAATGGATTGCTTGTTCCGCCACAGTTAAACTTGATGGTTGTTATATTGTATCAGTTTAACACTGTTGAAGGCTAACGATAATATATTCTACATTATCTTAGTCATAATATTTTCTACTGGGCTAATTGAGCTCACCCTTTTACTTTCATTGTTCTCTTCAAGAAATGAGAATGTAGTAGGGACTAGTCGGGGAACGGAGTGATGGGCCAGATGATAGCATTAGTAGTCCTCACTATTCTGTGAAATAGTGTGATAATAATTGTAATGAGGACTCCTTTTGAGTTTGTATAATCTGTAGTAGACAATATTTGTATTCAAACTCACAACTTATGTTTTGTCGTATTGTACACGACTGTTGTATTATTAAGTTGTATTTGAATTCTGTACCATGTATCTGGCGACTCAATATGGGTGATGTATACCTATTTTGGGGGCGTCACATTACGGAATCAAAGCTTAGGGATATGATCTCTGGCTAAGATGTGAGACTAGGACTAGGAGGGGAGAGACGGGGAATTCCTTCGCTACTATAACCTACCTAAGTTTATTTGGTATTTAATTAGTCAGTCAGAGTGTAGGGATAATATATTTCATGTCAATTAACCCTTGTTTTGTGGCAGTATTTGAAAATGGCATCCGAGAATGTTGAGAACATCAATGGAGCACAGGAGACCGTTGAGTCTCCACAGATCAATAACCAGGACAATGTGCATCAGGAAGGCGACAATCCTCATTCAAACAACAACACTGTCCAAATGATGAACGATGGAATGTTCCGAGGCTTCATACAACATCAGGCGAGAGCGGCTCCTGTCCAAAATGCAGGTGCAAATACTGGCAACTCTCGGACGGTCACCGCCAAACAGTTCAAGGAGCTGGGACCACCGGAGTTTATTGGAGAGCCAAAACCACTTAAGGCGGAAGCATGGATAAAGCAGATAACCAAGATATTTGATGTCTTGGGATGCTCCGAGGAACTAAAGGTTCCCTTCGCCACCTTTATGTTGCGTGAAAGCGATTCTTGGTGGGAATCAGAAAAGCGTACCGACTGGCCTTTTCAAGATGTCTTGGGAGAAGTTCCGAGAGTTGTTCAACGACAAGTACTTTCCGAAAGTATTAAATCACATGAAGGAGGTGGAGTTTATCAAGTTCGGAACAAAACAATATGACAAAGTGTAATGATACGAGGCTAAATTTGCGGGGTTATCCGGTTTGCATCCCATTTGGTTGATAATGAGGAAGCGAATGACCCGAATGTTTTAAGAGGTTTGAAACCGTAGATACGACAATATCTTATTTTCATAAACCTGTGTTTGTATTGAGGATGTTGTAAATAGGGCTCAATTGTTGGAGCGCGATAACGAAGTCAACGCAACCAAGAGAAAGCGGTAAATGACGAATGAAAATACCGGTAATGCTTGATCACCGAAGCGGTGACAACAAGCGTGGAGGAATCAACATGCGAAATGGTAACCCACGGTGGTAATCATAGCAAGACAATAAAATGGACATTTCAAGAAAAGGAGATTCAACAATGATGGAAAGGCGTCAAAGACAAAGACCGGTTGTTAAGGAAGGAGAAGCGACCACCTATCATATGCTTCAAATGCGGAGGGAGGGACACATCACCAAAGCTAGCGATGATGTCAGTCAAAGCATGTTATAATTATGGAAGAGAAGGTCACTTAGCTCGATTTTGTCGTTCACCGAAGACAAATTCAGCTAGGATGGAGGCACCAAAGGCCATCCCAGAAAAGTCAAAGCCGGTAGTGCAAGGGAGAGCGTTTATTGTGACCTTCGAGAAAGCAAGGAACCCGAACGAGGTTATCACGGGTAAGCTTATCATAAACTCTAGTGAAGTCTATACCTTATTTGATACCGGTTCTACCCATTCTTTAATTTCTCCTACCTGCGCTTAACGTTTAAATTTGACTCCGGAGAAATTAGACTTTGATTTATCTGTTGAAACTCCATTAGGAGAAACCTTCATTACATCCACTGTTTATAAGTCTTGTTTGATTCAAATCGGTAACCGCACGTTACCTGTCGATCTTATCTCCTTAAAAATACTTGCATTTGACATGATTCTAGGGATTGATTGGTTAACAACTCATCATGCTAAAATTGATTGTTTTCGTAAGGTTGTTAGCTTTCATATTCCTAATAAACCTATTATGCGAATTCAAGCGACCAAACCATTAAAATCAATCACGGTCATCTCAAGCCATAAAGCTATTCGTTTATTAAAAAACGGATGTCAAACTTTCTTAGCTCATGTCACGGATTTAAACAAAAATACGTCAGATTTGAAGGATATTTCTATTGTTAATAAATTTCCTGACGTATTCCCTGAAGAACTTCCTGGCCTACCCCCAGAGCGTGAAGTTGAATTTTGTATCAACCTAAAACCCAGACAAAACCCATTTCCAAAGCCCCATATCGAATGGCTCTATTGAACTTGAGGAGTTAAACCCCAATTGCGAGAATTGTTAGACATTGGTTTCATTCGTCCTAAGACGTCTCCTTGGGTGCTCTGTTCTTTATTCGTGAAGAAGAAAGATGGGAGAATGCGACTTTGTATTGATTATCTGGAGTTGAATCATGTCACCATCAAAATAGGTACCCATTGCCGCGTATTGATGACTGTTTGATCGCCATAAGGAGCACAATTTTTTTCAAAGATCGATCTTCGTTTCAGATATCATCAATTTGAAGGTTAAAACCGAGGATATTCCAAGATCGCATCCTCGAGAACTCGATGCGGGCATTATGAATTCTTAGTCATGTCTTTTGGATTGACTAATGCTCCTACTGCCTTCATGGATATGATGAACCGAGTATTCAAGGAATATTTGGATCATTTTGTGGTCGTCTTTATTGATGACATTCTCATATATTCCAAAAGCCGTGAAGATCATGAGCAACACTTGAGGTTGATACTCCAAAAGCTTCGTGAAAACAAGCTTTATGCCAAGTTGAAGAAATGTGAGTTCTGGCTTGAGGAAGTAGCATTCCTTGGGCACGTAGTATCAAGTCATGGAATATCTGTTGACCCGACAAAGATTGAAGCTATTCAAAGCTGGGAGCAACCTAAATCAGTGACTGAAGTACGTAGCTTTCTCGGCTTAGCTGGTTATTATCAGAAATTCATAGAAGAGTTTTCTCGAATCGCTACTCCATTAACTCATCTAACTCGGAAAGATACAAAGTTCGGTTGGAGTAAGGAATGTGAGAAGAGTTTTCAAGAACTCAAGAGAAGACTCATTTCAAGACTATTCGACAATACCATCCGGCTCGGAGGATTTGTCATCTCTGGTGATGCTTGGGCAAAGGGTTAGGATGTGTTCTCATGCAACATGGGAAAGTCATAGCCTATGCCTCACGGTAATTCAAAGAATATGAGAGGAATTATCCTACTCATGATCTAGAGTTAGCAATTTTGTCGTTAAGGCGCTTAAGATTTGGAGGCATTACCTGTATGGAGAGAAGGTGGAGATCTACACGGATCATAAAAGCCTCAAATATTTCTTCACTTAAAAGGAACTCAACATGCGACAACGACGTTGGCTTGAATTGTTGAAAGATTATGATCATACCATCCAATACCATCCTGGAAAAGTGAACGTGGTAGCTGACACATTGAGTAGAAGATCATATGTAAGCACTGCAGTGCGACGATCATTGTCGTATGAAAGGCCCATTTTGTATGACTTGCAAAGGATGGAGATAGAGTTAAAGACTCCAGGGACCCACATGATGATGGCAAACATACGAGTAGAACCGACTTTAATTGATAAAGTTAAAGTTGCTCAAGCTACAGACCTGGAGCTAATGTGTATGAAGAAGAAAGTGCAAGAAGGTGCTATGCCGGAAGCAAGAATCGATGAGGAAGGAATACTTCGAGTCAACTCCAGACTTTTTGTTCCTAACGACCCTGATTTAAAGTATAAAATCATGATGGAGGCGCACAACACACCATTTGCAATCCATCCTGGGAGTACCAAAATGTATCGTGATCTTCGACATACATTTTGGTGGAGCAATATGAAGAGAGAGATAGCAGAGTTTATCTCAAGGTGTTTAACTTGTCAACGAGTCAAGGCAGAGCATCAAGTACTAAAAGGTCCATTGCAACCACTTGAAATTCCAGAATGGAAGTGGGAACACATTACTATGGATTTCATTACTGGTCTTCCCAAGGTTTCTCAAGGCATAGATGCAATTTGGGTCATTGTTGATAGATTGACCAAGTCTACTCATTTCCTATCGATACGAGAAACTTATACACTTGAACGTCTTACTCGTACGTACATAAACGAGATTGTAAGACTGCATGGTATGCCAGTATCCATAGTTTCTGATCGAGACCCAAGATTCACTTCAAGATTTTGGGTTAGTTTGCAAAAAGCTATGGGCACGGATTTACGATTTAGCTTGGTATATCATCCTCAGACGGACGGGCAGTCGGAGAGGACCATTCAAACTCTTGAAGATCTATTAAGACTATGTGTCCTTGACTTCAAGGGAAGTTGGGACAAGTTCTTACCATTGGTGGAGTTTTCCTACAACAACAGTTATCAAGTAAGTATTGGCATGGCTCCATTTGAGGCGTTATATGGAAGAAAGTGTCGTTCTCTCAAAGATCTTTGGGATGAGGTGGGTGAAGCAGCGTTGTTGGGACCGAGAGTTGGATACGCATTATGACTATGGAAAAGATTCAAATGATCCAACAACGTATAAAAACCTCACAAGATCGACAAAAGAGTTATGCTGATCTTCATCGAAAAGATGTAGAATTCAATATTGGAGATCATGTGTTGTTACGTGTTGCTCCATGGAAAGGAGTTACAAGATTTGAAAAGAGAGGAAAGCTCAATCCTCGATTCATCGACCCATTTTAATCCTCGATCGAGTAGGAGGCGTGGCCTATAGACTCGCTTTTCGCTTAAGTATGTCTCGTGTTCATAATGTTTTTCACATATCTATGTTACGTAAATATGTGAAAGACCCGAACCACATTATTGAGTTAGAACCAGGACAAAATAGCGGAAGATTTGGCGTATGAAGAGGTTCCTGTTCAAATCTTGGATAAGAAGGAACATATTACATGCTCCAAGGTTATACCTCAAGTCAAAGTTTTGTGGAGAAACCACGATGTTGAGAAAATTACACCGGAGTTAGAATCGAAATGAAATCAAAGTATCCTCACCTCTTGATATACCAAATACGCACCCTAATTTGAGAGGACGAAATTTCATAAGAAGGGGAGGTTGTCCGACCCCAACTTTTTGAATAAAGATTAAATTTTCTCGAAATATATTTTTGAATATTATGGTGTGGATTTGATATAATGTTATCGTTGTGGGTAATATTTATAAATTTTGCAAAGTACGCAATTGTTATATAATATTCAATTGGTCGGGGAATATTCGTACAACGGCACAATCATTGGTGGACCCTCACAATGGAATTATTGTCGGATTGAGAAAACGACAAAAATACTTTATGAAAATAACGGCGGAAGTTTTACAGTTAACTGTTGAACTACCTTAGTAGTAAAAGTACTGAGAATCTGGCGTGGTTGCATAGTAGATACGCAGTATTGATTATTGATGCTTACGTGAGAAGTCACTCAGTTATACTCAATTATTGCTACAATAATTGCTGCATCATATCTCTTATATTATTGATTCGATTATTGTTGTAGTATCATCTGCATAATATGTTATTTTATTAAATCAATTATTGAGACGAAAAAGTTATTCATATTATTAAATTACAATATTTACAATGTCAGAAGTTACATCGAGGAGAGGTTTGGTCACCTAATCAGCGCATGATAGGAGAAATCCTTATTGGAAAGCCCCTCTTTCACAGGAGCGACATGGTTGATAAATATTGTGAGTTATAATATTAATGATGAATGTTATTAAAATTAAAGTTGTGTTCGGAGTTGAATTTCGAGACGCGGACGTGATATTTGAGTCCGGAACGATGAAATTAGTAAAAATAGTCTATAAACACAAAATTTTTCAGAATTCACTATTTGGTCAAAAAGTCAACAGTTGACTTTTTTGGGAAAAGTCAAACTTTGAAATTTCAAAATTTATATTTTTGATAAAAATGGTTTCATTGTGTTGGAATTATTTGTGTTAGTGAAAATCGACAATTATTTCGATAATAATTAATGTATGGAGGTTATATTGACTAATCCGTATTTAAGCAGGATAAATGAGCAATTGATTGCTATTATTTCACATGATTATAACTATTTGTTCACATGTGTATACTATTGTTTCACATTCTTGTTACTATTAGGGAGTTGGTGCAAGATTAATAATACTTGCATGACTAAGTTAAAATGGAGGTATAGATGGAGTCTTATCTTTGTAATTCAGTATTTTCACATGTACAGAACTATTGATTCATATAATTTACTATTGAATCACATTATTTACTATTAGGGGAGGTGGTGCAAGTTTGATAATACTTCCATGACTAAATTAAAAATAAAGAAAAAGTTGGAGGTATTGTACTGAAATTTTTCGAGCCCTAAAACGTATAATTATCGAAACTATATTTTTCTATAAATAGAAGCTCATTCTTCCTTTATTTCTCACCAATTCACAAAAGCTTTATAAAGATTATTATTATAGAGAGAAATTATAGATAGAAAGAAGAAGTCTGCTACCTCACTATTCCAAAGATCCGGTTTTTTCTAAAGGTAGGGAGTATTATTTCTTTCTTATCTATGAAAAGAACTTTCATTATTCCATTCTTTATTATTACATTGGAATAACTCAGATACGCTGCCACTACCTATACTTGGTGAATTCTTACGTTGTTCCATTCTTTATCATTACATTTGGAACATCCATGCTCTCATGCGTTCTCACGGACCGGTTAAAATCTTTATTATTCTCGTTGGAATATCCATTCATTCATTTTACGGGACCGATTCCGTCTTTTTTATTACATTGGAATATCACATCATGCGTTTCTACATGGGACCGATTCCGTCTTTATTATTACGTTGGAATATCATCTGCATGCGCTTTTTCTATTTGGACTGATTCCGTTATTTATTATTCGGTGGAATAATGCACTGCATGTCCTAACACACGCCTCGGTGATTTCTTTTGTTATTCCATTCCTTATTATACTCAAATTGGTTAAAGTTTTGACTTCTATACTCCATGAAATTAGTGTAATATCCTCGATATTTGCGATTCATCCAAAGATCTTCTCATGAAAAATATTCTTCGAGCATTCTTGAATTTTACTCTACAAAGCGAAGATCATGTTGACAATTTGGACGTTATTAGTTTCTGGATAAAATAATTCTTGAACTTGTTTTATTGAATTTTATATCATTGTCATCATCCTCATGTTTATATTTTGTTGAAAGTCATACGTGGCCTATAGTGCATAGATGGACTTGGTATGATTATGATGACTGTGGATTATTGATTGTAATCACGACCGTAATGTTACAAATGATGTGGTAAAAGTCCTCATCGTTGTAGTAGTGCATTGATGGGACAGGTTGTTGGCATGATCATGACCATTAATGAATACACAAATATTCTTCGCCCGTAGTGCATGGATAATTGTGGTCGTGATACTAAAGAATATCCTCGTCAGTAGAAAGGTAAGTGATTCGATGATGTGGATTATTTATTAACCCGAGTCCCAGCGATAAAAGTGATGAAAAACCTTCTAAATCATAAAAGATAGTAGATTTTATTCTCTACTTGGCTCTTTTAATGGATTGCTTGTTTCGCTGCCGTTAAACTTGTTGGTTGTTATATTGTATCAGTTTAACACTGTTGAAGTCTAACGATAATATATTCTACATTATCTTAGTCATAATATTTCCTACTGGGCTAATTGAGCTCACCCTTTTACTTTCATTGTTCTCTTCAGGAAATGAGAATGTAGCAGGGACTAGTCGGGGAACTGAGTGACGGGCCAGATGATAGCATTAGTAGTCCTCACTATTCTGTGAAATAGTGTGATAATAATTATAATGAGGACTCCTTTTGAGTTTGTATAATCTCTAGTAGACAATATTTGTATTCAAACTCACAACTTATGTTTTGTCGTATTGTACACGACAGTTGTATTATTAAGTTGTATTTGAATTCTGTACCATGTATCTGGCGACTCAAGATGGGTGATGTATACCTATTTTGGGGGCGTCACATTACGGTTACTGATTATGTTTCTCCAGGAAATTGTCTCAGTCATGGTGCTGATATGTTAGTAAATGATGATATGTGGAAGGAAGATGGTAATATTTTTAGAGCAGAAGAAGGTAATATTCCCTTTCTTTTAGTGCTAAGCATAAATTGAGCATCCAAGTTAAGTTCTTTAGACAGTTACTCTGATTCAACAAGTTATTTTATAATTGTAATGTATGTACTATCACAACAACAACTTTACGCTCACTTAATCTCTCCTCAAATGGGCTATCTGGTGAACTTCCTTTGGTGACCGGAAGCTGCACAGTACTTGATCTGTCAAATAACCAATTTGAATGAAATTTAACCAAATTGCTAAAATGGGGAAACATTCAAATTCTTGACCTCAGCCAAAACCGTTTGACAGGGCCCATCCCTGAGGTAACTTCACAATTTTTGCGTCTAAATTACCTCAATCTCTCTCATAATTCTCTAAGTAGTTCTCTCCTAAATGTTATTACGAAGTTTCCAAAGCTTACAATCCTTGATCTCAGTTCTAACCAGTTAAATGGACCTCTTCTACCTACGTTACTGACATTTCCCACATTGCAAGAACTTCACCTAGAAAACAATATACTTGTTAGAAGTGTAGAGTTATCTCCATCTTCCTCTGATGAACCCAGTCTTCGCATTCTTGATCTTTCTCATAATCAGCTTAAAGGCTATTTTCCTGATGGATTTGGCTCATTGACTGGACTTCAAGATCTCAATCTCAATCTCAGCCCTCAGTTCTTTTTTCTTAGTTTTAGTGAGCCATAGGTAACAGGTTTTTACTCAAAACTCTTGCAGGTGCTGAATTTATATATAGAGCACAGGATTGTGTGAGATTCTTGACTTACCTCCCATCTCCGTGGATTAAAGTTAAGGGGGTCTTCGCATGTGGAAGGATTCAAGTGCACAGCTGGAGGACAGACCATAACTGCCCAACCTGCTGGAATGGTATGTCCTGCATCAATACCAATATATTTTTTATATTAAGTTATGTTTATTTGAACAAATATCGAGATACTATTGTAAAAATTTCAAGTTAATATTAAGTATTTACCCTTAAACTTGATATCCTTTAGTTCTTTTCTGAATATTCCTGAAACTATATTTCCTAATCTGACCGTTTCATTGATGAACTACAATATCAGTTAGTCGTTAAGCACAATAGACCTTCTCATGGAATGTTTCTTTATGTAGCATTTTTTTTCAACATATGAACAGCGCACTCGTTGGTCCATTAAGAAATTATATTATGGTTTCTTTGTTTCAGGTTCCTGCTAGTCCAAACTACAGTCTGGTTCTCTACTATGTCGCTGACAGGCCTGTAAAGGAAAACTCGTTGCTAGGACAATTTATCAATGGGACTGACATGTTTCGTGATTCAAGATTAAAACTAATTCCAAGTATAAAAGAGGTAACAGAAGTTGTATTAAGATGCAGTTACATGTTTACTTTTTTATTATTATCTTTCTGATAAATAAAGCTGTAAAGCGAAGCTGATGAACTCAGGGATCTCTCCTTGAACCAGGAGAGTATGGACTGATGATTAGTCACAGCTATTTCTAATGTTCCTTGAATAATCAACATTTCAAATAGAACAAAAACACTACCCACTACTCCATGATAAAGCCAAACCACGGTTCAAATTTCCAACAATTTTATTGGGCTTTTGAGGATTGTCTATTGTGTTTGCTTTTACAGCTTAATTTATTGTGCATTCAGTAGTATTGAGTATTTAATGGTATTGACAGGGATATTGGATGGTCAAGCGAGCAGTTGGGACAAAAGCTTGTCTTTTGGGGAAAGCAGTAACATGCAAATACCTTAGACAAGACAATTTTCTAGAGGTAGTAATCTTTACCATTGCTGGCCCTTGTGTTAGACAAGCTGTTTATCAATAATGCATGGTTAACTTATAATATCAACTATATTACTTGGGATGTCAAATATGATAACTAGTGCTAAATTCAATTTAAATTCAGTTGTTATGTACTTATGTAACATGTTAAGTAACATATTATATTCTTTAGGTTTGCTTAGTTTTCAAGAAGGCTGTGAGATTTGAATTAGTTGTGGTCTGTACTTATATGTTTAGGACATGAGATTCATACCTTACTTTACCTTTTAGTCTATGTTTGGAACTTGAAAGCACGAGGGAAGGTAAAATAAAATGGATGTAGTAGGATGTATAGGCTCATTTTTATCTTCTGACTACAACTACTATGTATAGGCTCATGTATAAGAAAACTAAATATGTAGCTATTATGCTAATATAGCAGACAAATACTCTTATCAACTACAACTAACTAAGTTTTTAACTGTATGCAGGTATATGATGGCATGATTGTTGGCGAACATTCACGATTCATGCACAGTTGAAGGAGAACCTAGGCTTTTTTGCACATGCTTAGGTAGTAGCTTAATTTTATGGATAGTTTGGTTTATTTTGTGGATGTAATCAAATTCAAAATTCAATATAGTAATAATTTATATTGAAAAGTGAATTTGAGATGTATATATGGATAGTTTGGTATATATTTTGTGGATGTAGTAATTTAAAACTGTAAACGAATGGTATAAACTTTATTATTCCTGTTCCTTAAATTTAAAGGTGAATTAATTAGGTAATGATGTGGATATATTTAATTTCTTAATTTGCTATACTTTTTATATGCAGTATGCCTTTAATCTTTTCTCACACAATGCACCTGTTCTTTCGAATGGGTACAATGAGGAAATGAAATTAGTAAAAGAGACCAGGAAAATCTGGGTAAGCGTCACTATCCAATATTTTGCATATCATTTGTCATATTTAAGACAGTTGATAGTATCTATTGAAGGATAATTGGCATGTAGACTCAGATAACATGCCTCTCTTTTGTCTTCTGAGAATGATACTAGTGTCAAAGTGATGTACCCACCACTTGTATCGTGTTCTGTGATGCGTGCACATCTTTGAGAGTGTGAACCTTCAATTTGAGAAGCCCTTGATAAGGTAATGTTTTAGTGACCTAAACCATGCTGCTTTTGTTCAAACTCAAACTTTTGTGCATAAGCATTATAAATTTTTGTTGGGTGACTAAACTTTGTTTTAGAAATGGAGTTCCAATTATATTCACGTGGTCGATTTTTTTTAAACTTCGGAAATTACGTGTTCGGAAGATTGAAAGCTAGCTTTGTGATGGTTTTGACTTTTTATCATTCACCCTCCGCATACATAGGGCTCCTTGCTTGTTAGTTTTGGCTTTTTGTGAATATATGAGAATCGATTACAAGGCTCAATTAGAGCATTAGGTACCATTTAGTGACCTTACATGCCCATTTGACACGATTCTATTCTCAAAGAAAGCCATCATCGAATGCCAATCAGTCCCACTTTTACTTTCCATTTCTCAATGTTGATAATCTATTTCCTCGTTAAGCATGCAGTTCTTAGCTACTATTGTATATGTTTTTATTTGGGAACACTGCATTTAGTGGAGCTGCAATATATATCATGTCTTTCTCAACTGAGGGAAAGGGGATATTTTTACTGGCTTAAGCTCTGTGTCAAATTGATTCTAAATAATTTGGCACAACAGTGCAACAGTTTCATCTTTTCTTATTTCATGTCTTATTGAAATTGAATTTTGGTGTTTCTATTGCAGCATGAAGTTTACATGCCCAACCATGATTTTCTTGAAGAAAATAATGATGAAGTGGATCTAACGTGTCACACTTTATTCCTTCTAGTTCATTGTTATTCTTTCAGTTTTCTTATGTTAGTTAATAAATTTTGTAGGTACTATGGTCCTTATGTGACCAAGATACAATAACAAATTTTGTAGTTATTGTGACTCGAGTATTATGATCTTTTTATATGAGAAGTTTTGATTTTATTAGCTCTTTATGCATTAGCTTATCAATTAGTTTGAAAAAAATATGACAATATTTATATTTACTTGAAAAATAAATTTAATATTTCTTATAGAGATTAATAATAATAATAAATATGAAATTAATTATTTAAAATCAATTATAATTTTCAATGAATTTTGATTATTTAGCAATTAATTTTTATTTACAAATTTATAATTTGTGAAGGAATTTTTCTCTCACTAATTTTAAGAAAGATTCTCAATTTATAATTAGTGAAGAAAAATATTCTCTCGTTAAATAAATTTGTTCCTCACAATATATTATTTGTGAGGGAATCAAGTTATTCACTAATTTCAAATAGTCCTTCTTAAAATATTATTTGTGAAGGAAATCAATCTTTCACTATATAACAATATTCCATTACCAAATACAATTTGTGAATAAAAAAGTTATTCACAATATATCCTTCACAAAAAATATTTAGTTACTACTTAGCGAAGGATACCCAATTGCGAGGAGGTCTAATGTGAGCACTCGTGTGAAGGAAATATTTCTTTGCAATAAATCATTTGTGAGTGATATAGTATGTCTGTGAAGGATTTGTCCTTCACTAGCGGCCATTTTTGGTGTAGTGTAAATATAGAAAGGTCAAGCATGTTAGGTTGATCTTATGATATAATAGATATGCTTGTCTGATCGTCGAGCACTGCACTAAAAATTGTAGTCTGCTAGGACAGTCAAGGAAAACTCGAGAGCTGTCAAGGCAGAATCGTAGTCTGCAAGATAGTAGATCTAGGAGTTCGTAGACTGCCAAGAGAGACGAGGAAGGATCGTAGTGTGTCGAGTAGAACTTCCTCGGAGCCGTAGTCTGCTGAGGAAGTCATGTTCAGAATCGTAGAGACAGCATGCCTACGAGCTGACCGAGCATCTGCAAAAGCCAAGTTAAAAATCGTAGACTACACTCAGAGTCGTAGAGTCTACTAATCATATTAGAGGCAGAGATCGAAGTCGAGCAAGATCAGATGAAGACAACAAACACAAAGTCAGAAATCGTAGAGTGTCAAGATCTGATATCGGAGTCGTAGTGTCTACACAACCGAAGCTGAATCGTAGAGTGTAGAACTAAGAGTTCAACAGATGTGCTCACAACGCCAAGGTAGAATCGTAGAGCAAACACGATTCTCAACAATTGAGCACTCCCAGAATATCCTAAGGAATGAAGCCTCTGGTTGGTACTGCAAAGATACATCCCACTTGAAGGAAACCAGAGAGCACTCAACGAATGGCATGCAAGCTAACAAAAGATCTAAGCATCAACCCAATCATCATCCAGATTGAGTTGTGAAGCCATTCAAGATGAAGTCTTCCACAAGATGATCATAAGAAGACTTCAGTAGCTGACTAAGGAAAGTCAGCAGGTGCAGTAGCTATCAAGTGGTAAGATGACAACGATCTTGGAAGTAACCAGGATTGTAGTGTTTGCCAAACAAAAAAAGAACTTATGGAGTGTACACAGAGAAATTGGTCAGCTTTTGAAGAATAAAGCTAAAGTGATTAAGTATTGGGTCAGTCCATTGATGATAAGTGAACGGGAGATCACAAGGAGAAAGTGAGCTGGACACACCACAAATCTGAAGTGTCTTACTATTAAAAAGGGGCCAGAATAAAGAGTCAAGCCATCAGTATCTGAGAATAGTGGAAGCAAACAGAAGCGATTGAAGCACTACACAAAAGAAGAAAGAAGTGTTCTACATTGAAGATCCAATGAACACTCTTCAACAATCGTAGTGTTGTCTCTATATATCAATGAGCAACAGTCAACAAGACACTACGATCAAGTCCAAGAAAGCATGCATCAGAATCGTAGAGTTCGGTCATCCGAAGATTGAAGCATTGACAACGGTTCAATCTGAAGGTTGGTATTCGAACAAAAGCTTATTAAGAGCATCGATGCAAAAAGACAACCTCTGATCAAGAAATCAGAAGGAGGAAATAAAGACGTCGACTTGACCAAGACATCAGATTGACATCTCTGACGGGGTAGGTGAAACAGTAGACTGCAGTGTCAGAAAGTCAAAAAAGGAGATGTCATGTCACATCTGCAGTCTACACCAAATAACTCGAAATCTACGAAGCAAATCAAAAAAGCTTTTAACGGCTACTTTCCAACGGGAAGATTGGGAAAGAATATAAATCAACAGAGCTTCAAAGATCAAGAGAGGCTGATGATTGCTATGTTGCAGAATCGTTGAGTTGGTAGAATGCTAACGTTGACTCTACGAGTTCCACCTAAGCTTAACAGAACAAGTCTTAGTGACAGTGAGACTACGAAGGTGGAAGTGAAGCATCTTTGAAGAAGGACTTGAACAAACCAAAGCTTCACTCAACAAGATGAGAATGCCACTTAAATTAGCATCCAAGTTAAGAGCCGAGAAGGACAAGAAGATAGCATTCTGAAGAGTGGCAAAGCACAAAGCAGATCCTGAGAGCCACTCTACGAATCACCATGAACCTAAAGCTAAACTAGAGCAAGTGGAGAACCATGTCTGCCAACAAGTCAAGAAGGGTTCAGGAAATGGTGATGGTGCACAGCTGGCATCACGTGAAGATGAGCTGAACAGAATAAAGATCAGCTGCACCAAAGAAGGTGTGGTCCAGACTCGAAGCAGAATGCAAAGAAGACCACACCAAGCTGCTAAGTACAGAAGATGTCAAGAGCATAAAGAAATCTTAGCAGCTCCGCACCAACAACAACAACAACAACAAGAAGCCAGGGCCTGAGGGGTCCTTGTCCGGAGGGACTAAATGAAGTTCCAAGCCTGATGGGCTTGAAGAGTTCCTAGGGAACTAGAGAAGTTCCAAGGTCTGGCGGCCTTCAAGAGTTATTAGTTAATCAAGTCCCAAGGTGCGGGCTCAAGGAATCTTAGTGATTCTGTGGTGCCGCCTTTTTCCTAGTGAAAACTCGCTAGTTGAAAGTAGAAGAGTGGATTAGGAGTTTGAGTCTCTGAACCACTTAAAATTCTTTGTGTCTTTTACTTTATGCCATTTACATTATGTACATTAACTGTTATACTGTTATGTATGTTTTAACTGCTTACAATCGAACTAACTCTAAGAACAATTTATGTATGATTACGTATATATCAATGAAAGAGATCTGTTACTTATTCCGCTGTGCTTGAAAAGATTCTTATGTTTGTCATATGTTAAATCATTAGCAATACAAAATAAACGAGAAAAGTATTTGAAAACAAAAAAGATCTATTCAACCCCCCTTTCTAGATCTATAGTATGCCTACTGGGAACTAACACATTTCACAATTAAATATACCATTAACCAACTAATGGAGTAATTCTTATATAACATAATATAGATATTACAATGGAGTAATTACCTCTTAGTTTGCTACAAATTTTCAGTTCAGCGATGTTATAGTGCTCCTTAATGCCGAATTTAGTTTTAATTTTTTTTCATAGCTGAAATTCCCTTAAGCTCTTTTCCCTCTTTAGCCCAACCCAAAAAATTCTAGAAATTTTTGGGACTTGGTTTGGTCCGAATGGATAATGTATACTCAACAGCTAAAAAAACGAAATGGAATGGAACGGATGGAGTAGAAGAATAACGAAAGCTAATATTGACTATGGTTTGATACAGCTTCATATATTATTAGATTACCATTTAGTGGTCTTCTCAATTTACTAGTATTATGACACCTCATGCTTTTACAACAACTTACCAAACTTAGCTTAATTTCCATATTCAATTTTTCTTCTCTCTCTAAACTTAGTCAATTTGGCTAAAAATGAATATAGGTAAATTTTGATTTTGTTTATATAAAAGCTACTTACAATTTTTTATAAGTTGGTCACCCAACTTAAGTCTTCCCCAGTCTTCCCCCTCATCTTTAAAAGTTTGCAAATCACCCCCTGACATATTCTTAGCATATTCTAAAAAAATTCTTTATTTATTAGCATATTCTTTAAGATATTTTCTTATGTTTTAAATATTAGGTTTTTAACCCTAAGGTTTTCTTAACTCGCACAATTCTCCCTTAACTTTTATAATTCACTTCCATACTTTATTAAGTTATTTAATTACCTAATCTTAGTAACTTAATTTAATCAAATAAGTTACTACATAAATCTCCTTAATTTAGTTTTCCCTCTTGGAATCATATAATTTACATAACCCATCTTTGATATATAAATTATATAAAATATAACATAACATACTCAAATTACATATTTATTTTATAATTGTAAAATAAATATGCTACATATAATTTCTTATGTAAATACAATTATTTACATTTCCAAGATATTATAATATAATATCCTTATCTCATTATCATAAATTCAATTAAGAATTTATTTACTTTCTTAAGATATTACGATAAATATAATATCTTTTCTTTATTAAATTAATTTTATATAAGAATTTATTCTAATACTCTTGGGTAAAGTATATACAAATATTATACGCTTAACTCCGCTTCTTTTTGTCTCATTATGCAAATTGTTCCCACAATTTTATTTTTCCGTAATATATATTTATTAACTCTCCATTACCTAATTTAAATAACTTATTTCAATTATACAATCTATATTGTATAATTAAATTTAATTTCCTCTTTTCTATAAATTGTTTTCAAATAATTTATTTATATATTAAATATATAATTTAATATATTTAATTTATTCAAATATGAATTTATTTTACTAACTAGTTGATACCAATATACATATTTTATATATTTGATCTCATCTCATTTTCTTTAATAAATTACACCTATAATTTATTTACATATAATAAATATATAATGCCATTTTTTATTAAGCATAAACATCACATATTGCATAGTTCATACACCATATTATCTAATAAGAATTTTATTTATTTAATTCTTATTTTAATATTACCCAAAAAATTGGGTTATCACATTCTTTCCCCCTTATAACGATTTCGTCCCCAGAATCACAATACCGAATCATTCTTAATCGGTTTAGAACTTATTCTTTCTTGTAACCTTATTGTTGAATCATTTCAAAGTACCATTTCCTTAGATTTTTCTTAAAAACTTCAAATAAATCCTCTATTTCCACTATAGGCTTTAAACTTTAATCCTTAATTTAATCGTTCAAGATTTTTTAAATTTTTGGGTTGTCACATTCACCCTTTCTTCTAAGAATTTCGTCCCCAAAATTACAGTCTACTAATCTTTGCTTCTTCTATTCACCAAAAATAGGTTTTCAATTTAACCTTTATATTTTCCTCCTCTGAGGATTTTTCTTCTATCATCTCATTCAACCATTTTTACCCTTTTTAAGAAGTTAAAAACTTTTCATATTATGTTGAGAGGTCATATAGACCATGAACTCTCAGGTTTAACGATATTCACCGCAACCAATTCTGTAAATATGTTGTATTTGGGTGATCACTTAATCATGTATCTTTAGTACGTTAGGTGATCAACCTATCGTACCCTACGTCGTGCACAACATATCATTCTTGTTTAGCGACTACTTGCGCTACTAGATTGGATTATTTTATCCAATCGGGGTTATTCACATCAGACTTAGCATAAGATTCTGCACCAAAACAATTTGATTCGAGATAAATTCTCAAAGAAATACTTGATTTTTTATAAACATTTACCTAGGTGAATCAAATAGCTTAGATGCATCAATAATTCAAATATTAATCGAAACATTTGTCTAGCCACTTTAATTGGCATTGACTTTTCTTTAACTGGTTTAAAATTCTGAAAATAATTTTATGACATCATGATTCCGCACTGTATTTACAGTCCGTTTGAGGATTCTGTCATTTGGTGACTTTTACATACTACATCATACCATAGTGGGCTGACGATCCTTAGATCACATCCAACACTAAGTAATACTGCATTAATGACTCCATCATTTTTATCATCTCTGCACCAGGTTCCATAATGCATTGATGATATATAAAATACATTTTGATATATTTTAAATCATTTTTGTCTAGCCGAAACAATTAGCATAGACTATTCTTTAAACAATTCAAAAATATTTGAAAATCAGTTTTAGTGCTATCATATCTCAACAGGTAACGATGTGTCAGTGTCCCGAAGTCCACCCATACACATTTGTCACCATGTGTTGAGAATAAAAATTCATTCACATAGTGCATATTTAGCTTGATGTCAAAAATTTCAAAGTCTAGCATAGCTAGAAGATTTCGAATACCTATGCTTCCACCATCAACTTCACTTTCTATAATGATCTATTGCTTAATAAATCTATCTATTCCTATCATCCTCAATACACCATTCACACTTAATTATACCCCAGTTCATCAAACTTACCACACTTTGGAAATCCAGGAACTTGCCATAATCATATGAGTTTAGAAACTTATCCTAGTCAGACCATAGGCGTCCATTCGCTGAGGGGTTCAAAACATACCATATGATTATGAGTTACGAACTTACCATATGCATACACATGAGAAAAGAATCACCTTCTCAACAGGTATATAGCAAATAGCGCGACACAAATATTTCAATGATTGTCAGTACTAGAAGCTAAGTGGTTGTTACACCAAGTACAATTCCCCGCACATACAAAGAATCATACAACTTAGCTGCTGACATGAGTTCTCAATTGAAATCCCACACAATTCTAGCTTCTCCTTACTTTATACGAATTTTATTTAATCTGTATCTCATCATCTACAACTCTTTTCTGAGTTTGCATAGTACCATTTCATAGTACATTCTCTTTATACGGTGAGGCTATATCATTCAAATCATTTCATAAATTTTCTGTTATTCAATCTGATCACGTCGTGATCTTATCTTATAATCATGCATGTTATATTACGATTCTCTTCTATCTTATGATCGTTTTGTTTTACGATCTCCTTTCTCTTTATACTTTTAGTCTTGTAGACTCTATCTATTCATTAATACTTTTTGTCTTTAACATTAGAGTTAGGTAACTTTGGATCTTCATAACTTTTCAAGATTCTTCTTTGAATCTTATTTACTTAATAATGAATTTCTCAAATTCATCTCTTATCACTTAAACTCTATTCGAGTTTATTGCTTATCATCCTTATCCTCATATATAAGGTTATAGTCTAAGGTACCCCTACCTAAGGTTTATAACTTACATCTTTGATACCAACTGTAATGACCCCAAAATCGGGACTATTTTCCTTCCCAATCGTGTACGTTAATACTACCTTGTTATAGCTTTAAAACATTATTTAATGTTAAAATAACTAAAAATACGAAATAATTTTTTTCGTTCTTTTCATTCATTCATTCCCTGAATCTCAACCTTTACAATTCTTCTTTATACTAGAATCATATTTATTATATGCTTTGTATAATTTGTGTAAACGAATTAAAAGCTTAAGTCTCAATACTTCATACCTTTTCTATCGATGACTTGCTTATTTCAAAATCATATTTATTCTCTTTTCAGAATAAACATTCTTTATCCATTCAACATTTCAAACTATACATAACTTCCAATTACATTTAACAAAACTATCAATCATAGATTTATACCATTTCTAATTCAAGGAAATGTATTCATTTTGCACATCGTTCAATCTTCATCATCCGTATAGCAAGTAATATCGCTTAACATCATTAACCTGCAAAAAGTTTGTGTTTGCAAGATTGAGCTCAACAGCCCAACAAATTTAACAGTCTATTGTGACGCCCCCAAAATTAAGTATACGTCACCCATCTTGGGTCGCCACTTACATGGTACATAAATTCAAATACAACTTACTAATATAAGCTCAGGTACAATAATGACATAAACCGTGAGTTTGAATACAAATTTTGTCTACTAGATATTATACAAACTCAAAAGGAGTCCTCATTACGACTATTATCACACTATTTCACGTAATAGTGAGGACTACTAATGCTATCCTCTCGGACCATTACTTCGTTCCCCGACTCGTCCCGCCTATGTTCTCATTTTCAAGAGAAACGGTGAAAAAGAAAGAGGTGAGCTCAACTAGCCCAAGAAGAAATATTATGACTAAGATAATGCGAGAATAAATTATCATTAGCCTTCAACAGCAGTGTTAAGTCGATAAAATACAATAGACAACCGGTTTAATCTGCATTTTAATAAGCAACCCATTAAAAGAGTCAAGTAGAGAATAAAGTCTACTATCTTTAGGTTTTAAAAGGTTTTCATCAATTTTTATCGAGACTCGATTTTAATAAATAAACCACCACATCTAATCATCCCTGCATACACTGGCCAAGGATTTTCATCAAATTATCAATGGTCGTGACTATACCGAATCACCCCTGGTCATAATCATACCAAAAACTATCCATCAACTGCATTACGTGCCATCGAGGACTTTTGTCACATCATTTATATCAAGTCATGATTATACCGAATGATCCTCGGTCATAATCATACTAAGTTCATCTATGCACGTAAGCCAAAGATAACATAATATAACATGAGGATGATGACAATGACATAATAATTCAATAAAACAAGTTCAAGAATTATTTAATCCATGAATTATTAACGTCCAAATTGTCAACATGACATCGCTTTCAGAGTAAAATTCAAGAATGATCGAAGAATATTTCCATGAAAAGATATTGGATGAAACGCAAATATCAAGGATATTCTACTAATTTCATGGAGTATAAGTCAAAGTTTTAACCATTTGGGTATAATAAAGAATGGAATAACAAAAGAAATCACCACGCATGCGATGCTTGTGATGACAAAAGTTATTCCAATGTAATAATAATAATAACGGAACCAGTCGGTGAAATTCACACCGATGGATGTTCCAATGTAATAATAAAGATGGAACCGCATCCGGTGTAAAACACATGATAGGATATTCCAACAGAGAATGATAAAGACGGAACCAGTGTCGTGTAAAACACATGCATGTGATGTTCCAAATGTAATAAGACAGGATGTTCAAAATGAATAATAAAAGCGGAACTGTCGTTGTAAAACACATGCATGCAGGATGTTCCAATGAGAATAATAGAAGAATGTCACCAAGTATATAGGTAAAAGCATGATACGAGTTATTCAATGTAATAATAAGCAATGGAATAACATAAGGATTTCACCAAGTATAGGGTGCCTGGCAGTAAAGTTATGTATAGGGTATGCCACTTTTACAAAGTTATTCCAATGTAATAATAGTGAATGGAATAATGTAAGTTCTCTTCAAGAAGAAAGAATAACACCCCTCAAGTAAAAGAACTGAATATAAGTAGTGAAAGCGTAATACTCTTCTTCTTTCTATAATTTTCTCTCTATAGTTTTCTCTATAATTTCTCTCTCTGTAGTTTCAAATGAATTCGTAAGAAAATAATGAAGGAATGAGCTTCTATTTATAGGAAAATGGAATGCATAAGAACTAATCCATGAAACGGTCAGATTGATTTACTTTAATCGACGGTCCATATTTAAAGAAAAATCTTTTAAATAAAATATAATATATTCTATTTATATAAAAACATTTTACTATGCAAACACTACGCAATACTATGCAAAACACTATGCAAAATACTATGCAACACTACGCATAATAAAATATAATATATTCTATTTATGAATAACTTTAATAAAGTATTCTATTTTATATAAAGATGTTTCGCATTTTATTACGTTAATAATACTGAATAAAACAAAACGTCATTATCGCTATAATAATTCATATTATTAATCGACAATAATGGAATCAAACTGAGTGACTTCTCACATAAGCATCAATAATCAATACCGTAAGTGCTTTCTTATGCAACCACACGACATCATTACTTTTACTACCGAAAGTAGTTCAACAAGAACTACACTTGTGAAACTTCCGCCGTTATTTCAATAAAATATTTTTGTCGTTTTTCAATCCGATACAATAATTTGCTAGGGTCCACCAATGATTGAGCAGTCAGTATTAATATTCCTCGCTAAACCGAATATTCCCCGACCAATCGAATATAATATAACCACTTGCATACTTTTGCAAAATTTATAAATACTACCCACAACTATAATATTATCTCAAATTCACACCATAATATTAAAAATTATTTTGACAAAATTTAAATCTTTATTGATAAAACTGGGGTCTCACAATCTCCCTCCTTATGGAATTTCGCCTCGAAATTAGGGTAATGCGATCACGATATGATAAAGAGATGAGAATACCTTGAATACCTTTTATCATTGAAAACATTAAATTCATTTTTGCAATCCTACCAAAGATATTCATTAACAATTCATCTTTGACTACAAAGCCAAAGATATACAAATCTGTAAAACCAATAATATCGAGACTCACTTAATAGTATCACGACACTTAATTATCCATGCACTCATCGCTAAGGATATTCGTGTTTTCAATTACTTACCATGATTATACCGAATAATCCCAGTGTCATAATCATACCAAGTCCATCAATGCACTACTACCAAAGATGACTTTTTACCACATCCATGAATTAATATTTCATCACGAGACTTCACTCAATAATTAATCCATATCATCGAATCATCCCCGCACTACTGTGCCAAGGATATTCATTAAGATCACGACACTTAATTATCCATGACTACTACCAAAGATAATCGTGTATTCATTAAGATATCACGACCACAAATTATCCATGCACTACTACCAAAGATAATCGTGTATTCATTAGTATCACGACCACAAATTATCCATGCACTACTACCAAAGATAATTGTGTATTCATTAAGATCACGACCACAAATTATCCATGCACTACTACCAAAGATAATTGTGTATTCATTAAGTATCACGACCACAAATTATCCATGCACTACTACCAAAGATAATTGTGTATTCATTAAGTATCACGACCACAAATTATCCATGCACTACTACTTAAAGATAATTGTGTATTCATTAAGTATCACGACCACAAATTATCCATTACACTACTACCAAAGATAATTGTGTATTCATTAATATCACGACCACAAATTATCCATGACTACTACCAAAGATAATTGTGTATTCATTAAGTATCACGACCACAAATTATCCATGCACTATGGCACGGCCAAAGATAATTGTGTATTCATTAAGTATCACGATTAACAATTATCCATGCACTACTACCAAAGATAATTGTGTATTCAATTACTGTTATGATTATACCTAACAATCCTCAGTCATAATCATACCAAGTCCATCTACGCACTGGTGCCATGTAGATGACTTTCAACATAATATAAGCGTATGAGGATAATGATATAAAGAATCAATCAAATGAGATAAAGAATAAATATTAAACATTTATAATATAATTTATCCAGATTCAAGAATATCCCCATGTTATCAATCACTTAATAATCTCATAATCTAATATCATTAATATTATAACAATATTTTAATCACTTAAATTTATAAACAATTTATCTTAATTGTTTACGCTTTACCATATAATGCATTTAATCATTCAAAAATGCCATACTCATAAGATATCATCTCCAATTATCAAATCTCTCAAAAAATATGCATATACTCTATATAGGATTCTTTAGCCATAAAATCCTATTTTCAACTTTCATACTTCACATAACATATTTAACTCATATGTTCAGAATTAAACTATTTTCATGAAAATACCAAATCGGTCCCAAAAATATTTCTTTTCCGGGATTTAGCATAATATAGTCCCATAATGAAAATATATTTTTCTCGAATTTTTAAAATTCATTTACTATTTTTCAAAAATCAATTTCTAATTAATTCCTTAAGAAATTAGCTACCTCAAGGTTAACTCCAAAATTCCCAAATCTTGACGGGACCTTACACATGTTAATGTGAGCTTCCAGATTTAATTTCATGGTCATCTGAGTTATAGAACTCGGTTATATAGTTTCATTTCCGGGAAAACCTAAATATTGAAATAGTCATAACTTGCTCATTTTAAGTCGAATGAGCTCATTTTTGGACAGGAGATACTTTATACCATATACTTTCATGTCCCAAAAGGCTTAAATTTTCTCATAATTTAAGTGGTCGAAACAGCTCTCTAAAATCATGGCAGAAGTTTTTTCTTTTTGCAGCTTTGCACTCCTTTGCTAAAAATCAGTCCACACACAAAAATCTACAACACCTTTTTCAAGAATTCCACTTGGATTAGTTAGGTAACTCATAGATCTAACTCTAGGACTTGACCACATTCAAAAATTCAAAATATAATAGAGATATGGTCAATTGAATTTCATGTTACGCTTTTCACTAAAATCGATTTTCAACTCTTTGTGATTTCTAAGAAACTTTCATGTTTTTACATACTAACCAACATAACTCATCATAAAACTTACTAATACTTCATATACCCATGATTTTTATTAGTTCTATACTTTTATTATGACTTTCATCATAATCCACGTAAATGATCCTTTTAGTCAAGAAATACTTGAGGGTTTAAGAAATGGGTTTTTGTCTTGGGGTCAATACAAAATTCGATTTCACGTTCTAGGGTAGGCTAGAAGTCTTCAAGAATACGCCTAAGAAATTTATTAATGATAGAAATATCATTCAAAATCATTACTCTCGTCCAAGACTTGGATAAGACGTCACATTAATACCAATCTGTGACTTCTATCCCTTAACCCGGATAAGACCTCACAATGATACCTATCAACTTGCCATCTTCGGTCGTGACGCCGCTTTACAAGTAAAAGTCGGCCGCTTTGCTTCCACACAAGGAAGTCAACAACGAAAGGATCGGGCTCTTTACTTATGAAACGATATAATGTTGATTAACTTTAGGATTTGGTTACTTTGAATTGTATAACAAGGTTGGTTAGGAATATGAAAGCTAACAACCTTACAAAAAAAGAATAATGAGTAGTTAATCAATCGTTTTCAAAATTACCTCAAAGGCAAGTATTTTCAAAGAGATAAGATGACGAAGTAACGTGAAAGTGTTTATTTGAAACAACAAGATTAATAAATGTTGGAGGTAACGTAAGGTTTCTCCCAACGAAGTTTCAATAGATAAATCAAAGTCTAATTTCTCCCGAGTCAAATTTAAACGTTGAACGCAAGCAAAGAGAGATAAAAGAATGGGTAGAACCAAGATCTAATAAGGTATGACTTCGCAAGAATTTATAATTAACTAACTTGAGTGCTAACTTCGTCGGGTTACCCACTTTTTGAGAAGTCACGAAAAAACGCCTTCCTCGAAACCACCAATTTTGTTTTGTCGTCCAGATCCTTTGGTGCCACTATCCCAAATTGGACTTCGACTTCACTATAATGCACAAAATCGAGCTAAATGACCTTTCTTCTTGAAATTTCCACTTATTATCTTTTTGCTGCATGATTACCAATCAAGTGGTTACCATTCTTAGCATGATAATTTCCCCACGATGGTTATCATTGTTCGATATAAATTGCCACCAAAGATGATTATTATCGTGTTGTTGGTCGTTACCTTTTGTTTGAACTGAATCAACACTCTCATGTGCTTCATTGCTTATCTCAAAGATTTTCGGATGCCATTCTCAAACACCTGTCACAAAACAAGGGTTAATTGACATTTAACAAATTATCCCTATATTCGAATCGACCAATCAAATACCAAATAAACTTAGGTAGGTCATACTAGCGAAGGAATTTCCCCTGCCTCTCCTCCTAGTTCTTATCTCGCATCTTAGCCAGGATCATATCCAAGCTACGATACCAACCGCGATGCGCCTCTAAAATTAAGTATACGCCACCCATCTTGGGTCGCCACTTACACGGTACATAAATTCAAATACAACTTATTAATATAATCGCCGTGTGTACAATACGACATAAACCGCGAGTTTGAATACAAATTTTGTCTACTAGATATTATACAAACTCAAAAGGAGTCCTCATTAAAAACTATTATCACACTATTTCACGTAATAGTGAGGACTACTAATGCTATCCTCACGGACCATTACTTCGCTCCGAGGCTACTGTCTCAAATTATGTTCTCATTTCCCCAAGAACAAATGAAAGAAAAAGGGTGAGCTCAACTAGCCCAAAGAAGAAATATTATGACTAAGATAATGCGTAATAAATTATCATTAGCCTTCAACAAATGTTAAACCGATAAAATACAATAGATAAATGACAGGTTTAATGCGTGCAATAATAAGCAACCCATTAAAAGAGTCAGTAGAGAATAAAGTCTACTATCTTTTAGGTTTTAAAAGGTTTTTATCAATTTTTATCGCCGAGACTCGACAATAAATAAACCACCACATCTAATCATCCTCGTACTACTTGGCCAAGGATTTTCATCAAATTATCAATGGTCGTGACTATACCGAATCACCCCGGTCATAATCATACCAAAACTATCCATCATCGCATTACGTGCCCATCGAGGACTTTTGTCACATCATTTATATCAAGTCATGATTATACCGAATGATCCTCGGTCATAATCATACTAAGTTCATCTATGCACGTAAGCCAAAGATAACATAATATAACATGAGGATGATGACAATGACATAATAATTCAATAAAACAAGTTCAAGAATTATTTAATCCATGAATTATTAACGCCCAAATTGTCAACACGATCATCGTTTCAGAGAGTAAAATTCAAGAATGATCGTAAGAATATTTCCATGAAAAGATATTGGATGAAACGCAAATATCAAGGATATTCTACTAATTTCATGGAGTATAGAAGTCAAAGTTTTAACCATTTGGGTATAATAAAGAATGGAATAACAAAAGAAATCACCCGTGCATGCAGATTGCATGATATGTGTTATTCCAATGTAATAATAATAATAATCGGAACCAAAGTCGTGTGAAATTCACACATGACAGGATGTTCCAATGTAATAATAAAGATGGAACCAGCATCCTGTAAAAACACACGATGGGATATTCCACCAGAATGATAAAGATTTTAACCAGTCCAGGTGTAAAAACACACGCATGTGATGTTCCAATGAATAATAAAAAAACTGAGTCCGGTCAGTAAAACACATGCATGAGGATGTTCCAATGAGAATAATGAAGAATGTCACCAAGTATAGGTAACCGCAGCGATACAAAAGTTATTCCAATGTAATAATAAGCAATGGAATAAATAAGGATTTCACCAAGTATAGGTACGCCAGCGATCTGAAAGTTATGTATAGGGTATGCCACTTTTACAAAAGTTATTCCAAGCAGAATAATAGTGAATGGAATAATGAAGTTCTCTTCAAGAAGAAAGAATAACACCCTTACCGTAAAAAGAATCGAATATAGAAGTAGTGAAGTAGTAGAATAATACTCTTCTTCTTTCTATAATTTTCTCTATAGTTTCTCTCTATAATTTTCTCTCAGTAGTTTCAATGAATTAATTCGTAAGAAAATAATGAAGGAATGAGCTTCTATTTATAGGAAAATGGAATGCATAAGAACTAATCCATGAACGGTCCAGATTGATTTACTTTAATCGACGGTCCATATTTAAAGAAAAATCTTTTAAATAAAATATAATATATTCTATTTATATAAAAACATTTTACTATGCAAATACTATGCAATACTACGCAAAACACTACGCAAAATACTATGCAACACTATGCATAATAAAATATAATATATTCTATTTATAGAATAACTTTAATAAAGTATTCTATTTTATATAAAAGATGTTTACATTTTATTACGTTAATAATACTAATAAAACAAAACGTCATTATCGCTATAATAATTCATATTATTAATCTAACAATAATGGAATCAAACCGAGGTGACTTCTCACATAAGATCAATAATCAATACCGCAGTGTACTACGCAAACCACACGACATCGTATTTTTTACTACCGAAAGTAGTTCAACAAGAACTACGGTAAAACTTCCGCCGTTATTTCAATAAAATATTTTTGTCGTTTTTTCTCAATCAGGACAATAATTTCATTGTATAGGTCCACCAATGATTGGTAGTTGCCATTTAATATTCCTCGCTAAACCTAATATTCCCCACCAATCGAATATAATATAACCACTTGCATACTTTGCAAAATTTATAAATACTACCCACAACTATAATATTATCTCAAATTCACACCATAATATTAAAAATTATTTTGACAAAATTTAAATCTTTATTGATAAAATTTGGGGTCTCACATCTATCATGTTTCACATAACACACAATTCCATATGCACTATATTTCCTTTACTATGCATATCCGCATGCAACATATATTATTTACTATGCATATCCTACATGCATCAATAATTCCTTACAAATCATACATTCATGCATTAATTATACATTTCTAATTTATTGAGTTACATCATACAACATGTGTTATCACATATCACATATAAATTGAGTTCCATAACCCAATTAACTTAGTCATATTTTGAATTAAACAATTTATAAAGCATGATATGTAACTCACCACATAATCACATTTAATCCACAAACATAATAGAACTGAAAAACATGCCTTGATTGGAGATTACCACAAAAGTTAACCTAGAGTTTCTCCACAATTCCTACATAATTATATTTACATGTACACACATATTAGATAATTGAATATGTTACAAAACATGCATGTATATTCATCAATAATAATTATTAGTTTTATACAAACTAATATTATTTATTCTTACTTAAAACGAATATTAGTTTATTTAGAAACTTAATTCGTTTTAACCTTTTTACACCAAATAAAGGTCCCTCACATTTTAGTATGTAAATATTTTACACTTTGAAGCTTCAATCATTTATATTCCACTTTAAGAATATCTTATGCATTTACTCATTAATTCGGGACTTAAACAGCTAATAAATAGCTTTTATAGTAAAATTCAATTTACTATATTATTCCTTTAATATAAATAATTTTCATATTATTATTTTGCTCGCTCATGACTCAACTCGGACCATCGTCTCATTTATAAACATTCTATCCCGCTAACACATTACTGCATTTTTCGTTTTGCACATTCACATTTTCACTATATATATTTATATATTAAGTATATATAAATCTTGGCTCAAAAACTCCATTTTGATCCCCGCAAATCTTCATTGCATCACTTTTATGATTATTACAACTTTTTAATGGCTCCATACTTTTCGTTTCATTATAAAACCATTTTTCATGTCGATTCTGGCTTACATTCGCTTAAATATGCAAATTCATATTTATAAAATATTTTTATTGCATTATTTATGTCCGAAAGGAAGTTTCATGACGTAAAATATCAAATATAGTCAAATCTCTTATCTTGGAACTTTATTAGATATTATATTGTCTTTAATTTAACCCAAATACACTTTGGAATGAAGAATGTCAAAACAGCCCATTACGACTACATTCGGCGTCGCCCAAATTGTAGTTCTGACATGCATGTTCGCCTATTTTTAATTCTTAAACCATTAATCGAATCGTGGCGAATTTCTAGTATGTTATAGACCTTATGACATAGTACATTTAAAAATTTTCTAAACGCGAAAACAAGCTACGAATATTGATCAAAACAGCACTCAAAAAGCCCGCCAAGCGACTGCACCAGCAGCACAGCGTGGCGTATGTATGCGCGCGCGGCCGCTCGACTGACATAGCGCTGGTTGCTGCCTTGCATAACGAATGAGCCATTTTGCGATTTTCTCACGCCTTGCTCGCTTATTAGAAAATTCCCAAATTTCAGTATGTTTTTCGTATCATATGAGACTATTTTTAAAAAATATGTAACCCCCATCTCGGGTTCATTAGGTAGCCCAAATAGAGCGCCAAAAGTGTACGTTCATAACAATTTTTCACTTTCATTTCGGCTTTACCCTCTCTCGCTAAAACAGTCATAACTTTTTCGTTTCAAAACATTTTTGAGCGATTCTTAAGCCCACACGAAGCTAACTTCCGAGAATACAATTTTTATTCTTTGACCATTTCCAAATTCAAAACACAGAATTCCAGAAAATTTGTTTAAGGTGACTATCCCGAGTTGGTTAGACAATTTTGACGCGACTACTTTGAACGGTCATAACTCTTTGCTCCGAAGTCGGAATTAGTCCGTTCTAGAGTCTATGGAAAGCTTATTAAATGTACTATAACATACCAAAAGCCCAGATATTTCTGGAAACAATAACTGATCGAAACAGTGTCTCGAATAGCTCATCCCGCTGCTGACTTCCAGTTTGACAAATTCGACACATTTCCTTCCAATCACCATAACTCCCTCATCCGAGGTCGGAATGAGGTCATTCCAAAGCCTATGGCTTCCTAACTCAATCCACTACAACTACCCCGAAACTCAGAAGTTTTCAGGCAACATAGCTATTCCAGAATTTGACACTATAGTCATTGTTCATTCAGTTTACATTTCTAGACATGGTTTACTAAAATCTTCACCACGGATTCGTTTTAACTCCGTTTTGGTTCATTCAAGTTAGGAAATCTTCAGAACTTAGAGGGCTATAACATACAATCATCAAATTAAGCTTTTAGACATAAATCAAAAACAAAAAGGGTCCTCAAGCTCAGTCCCAAAAACTGTCCAACATGGTTCTTTGTAAATCTTTTATTTTGTGAGTTTTGGTTACACTTGAATGATGTTAAGGCTTCATATACCTTGCCCAAACTCTTTAATCATCTACATATAGTGTAAATATACATCTCATTAGCCTCGAATTCGCTTAATACTTGGTTTTTAATAAAAACAATCCATACAGGACTTTTATCAAATAAGTGGTCTGTGTTCTTTTAAAGTTCAGATTTCTTTAAGGTTTGGTTTGAGTTCTAGCCTCATTCTTCCACCTTATTATTTTTCACAACCCAACCTATTCTCCTTTGCTCTATTTCAGTTAACGGCAATCCATTTCACAATTAAATATACTATTAACCAACTAATGGAGCAATTCTCATATAGCATAATATAAATATTGCAAAGGGGTAATTACCTCTTAGTTTGTTGCAAATTTCCAGTTCAGCGATGTTATAGTGCTCCTTAATGCCGATTTAGTTTCAATTTTTTTTCACAGCTGAAATTCCCTTAAGCTCTTTTCCCTCTTTAGCCCAACCCAACCCAACAAATTCTAGAAAATTATGGGACTTGGTTTGGTCCGAATGGATAATGTATACTCAGCAGCTAAAAAAGCGAAATGGAATGGAATAGATGGAGTATAAGAATAAGGAAAGCTAATATTGCCTATGGTTTGATACAACTCCATATATTATTAGATTACCATTTAATGGTCTTCTCAATTTACTAGTATTATGACACCTCATGTTTTTACAACAACTTATCAAACTTAGCTTAATTTCCATATTCAACTTTTCTTCTCTCTAAACTTAGGGGGTGTATTCAATTACGATTTTTAAAGCCTTTTTTAAGTGACAAATTTTTGTAGAATTTGTGGATTTTAATGACTTTTTAAAGACTTTTAAAGACTTTTTTAAAACGACTTTTATAGACTCCATGAAATAAGAATGATTTTTATAAACTTCAGATCAAGACCTGATAGACTTTTGTATACTTCTAATATATCTTCAGAACTTATATTAATTGTTAATTAGCCCATGTATACAACCTCTCCCTATTTTTTCATGAACTAGAGTAAATCTCTTTATATTATTGTGGCATGAGATTTTATATATGTTGAAAGTGTTCATATTATTCTACTTATTTCATGATACATTTGGATACTTGGATACCAATAAAACTTTAGAAACTACAGACTCAATACAAAAATTAAGCTCACTTTTCATTTAGCTATATATACTTTATGCATATGCGTACACTTTTTAGTAGGAATACCAAACTCTGTTTTTCACAAAATAATATGACAATGAAAATCTATATGATCAAAAGTTGCAAAACTTCATACATGTGAGTAAATTGTCACAAAGTTATAGAAAATGTATCACAATTGGGAACCAAAAATCACCCATCTTTGTAATCACCAAAATAAACTCAAAATAATTCAAATTTTTTAAGAATTTCAAAACCATTATGTAATATCCCGAAAAAAAAAATATTAAATTTATATTCTTAAAACATATTGTTTGGACTTTGTCATTTATTTGGGTCAAACTAGTTATTTAATTTGTGTGGGCTAATAAATATTAATAAGAGATGGGTAAATTAATTTAGTACAATTTGGGCCTTATTATTATTTGAACCTAATTAGAAGTTTATTAAAAAAAGGCCTCTTAGTTAATAAACAAATTTCGACCTAATTTTATTTCATTATACCTAATTGAGGAAAGAGAAGAGGAAGACTAAAGCGCTTCTACCAAGAAAAGAAATCTCGTGTATGCTTTTATTGTATTGGGATACTTTTGATTGCTATGTCAGGGGCTATATAGAGAGGAAAATATAATAGTAATGATCCACGTGCAACTTTTTTTTGTTGGAATGAAAAGTACTAATTTATATATATAAATAGCAAGGGTTCATGGAATGAAAAACCGATCATGAAAATATATATATATATATATATATATATATATATATATATATATAAAAGAATGGTTATGTAAAAAAAAAAAACTTAACAAGTATGAAATCATAGTTGATAGATATATATATATATATATATATATATATATATATATACATATATATAAACCCTCGTCATAGCTTATTATATATGTTATCATTACATGAGGGTTTTTTATATATATATATATATATATATATATATATTAGTATTAATGAGTGTACTTTATAAATTGGTAAATGAGGGAGTATATATATAACAACAAAGTAAGCTTAAGTTCACATACGCACACAAATAAGGATTCTCGTATATATGAAATCATAGAACCAATAAAAGAATGATCGAAGTTATGTAAATATATATATAACAAGAATATTGATTGTCGAAATAAAACGAGAATTAATCGGTAAATGATTAATATAATTTAATTTGAGTTTGTATTGTAACTTGATGTAGTTGGGGAAAATAATTTCATATTAATATAATTTATATTAGTAGGTAACTTATAATAGTATTATTATTACTTTTAATTAGATCGGATGGAGGGAATTTAAAGAGTTACAATTTGGAATATAAATTTTGGAGTATTAATAATTGATATAAGGCGATGATTAAAGGCATATTAAATAGATTATGAATTATTTTAGAAATGTTAGTTTGGCTTATTTTTAATTTGAGGTGAATATGTTTAGGTTGCGAATAACGTTTCGTATTTGATATCATTGGTATTTGAGGGTAACATTTTGTGGAGTGTGCTATAAATGGTTTGGAAGTATTAGGTACGGATTTCGTATTCTTTCAGCGATACTCTTGTTAAATTTGATTTGTTCATTTTGTTGCTTGTTCGAATTTCCTTATTATTTCACATAATTGTTTCCTGTGAAATAAATATATTAGCTTTATTTTGGAGTTGATATATATGACTCGTATTTGTACTCTTTGAATTAGGTTATCATGTTTAGTACTATTTATTTTTGATAATTGTAGAGCGGTACATGTTGCTACCTTCTTTTTGAGACCTTATGACTATAATTTGATTTTGTTCAACATGTACATATAGAACCCTTTTGTTGGTATTTTGTCGCATGTGTTGTGACATGATATTTTTGTTAGAATATACCATAGTGTATACCTGAGCTATAACCACCTGTGGGGGTACCACAGGCATGTCGTCTTGGCACGAGAGACATGACACTTTCCGCGGCGGTGTGATTAGTCCACGGCGTCTCCGTTTTGGGCTCCGGAGGAAGTGGGCCATTTGGTGTTTTGTTGTGGGAGGAGTATGGGTTAACCCTAGTTTTCTGCATTCATGGATTTGTGATGTTGTGCCAAACACACATATCCGATTTGCATACATTTGGATTCGCGGTCCAATGTGTGATTCGCTCGCGGTGGCATTATTTTGGTTGCTGTGTGGCATCATTCGACTTGCTCAGGTGGCATTATTTTGACTTGCACGTGTGGCAACGATATTTTCGAAGCTCACTCTTGTATGAAATAACACCCAACCATTTGATTCAAATTTATTATTTCATGTATTAGTTTTATTTGTTTTTGTTCAGTTCAATTCATCGAAAGTTAGTTACTTCAGTTCGTTATTTCTTTATTCTTCTTTTGGTTTCGTAAATTCTGTTGATTCAAATATATTCCATTCAGATATTTGGAGATTATATTTTCGTCCGTATTTACACTTGAGACTTTGTTCAGTATTTTGTCTCGGTTATTTTGTATATCAATCAGATATCTTTTGTATATCTGTGATCCGCATCGGGCAATTCGCTCATGCCGTGTTTTTCTTCCCGCAGATTTTGGTAGGGGTGATTCGTGGCTAGTGTGATGAGAGAGTTACCTTTGATCATCTAGGTTGATTCAATTTTAAGTTTTGATTATTTTAACTGTTTGGAGAATTATAGTTAGTACTTTATTAATGGATCACCATTATTAATATGTGAAGTCATTAGTGCTCTGCTTACTTATTTTGAGATTTGTTGTTTCAGACGTGACCTCCCTTTCTTTTCGGGAAGGGTGTTACGAAGATGGTATCAAAGCCATGTTCTTTCTTGTAGGAAACCTATTTAGGTTTGACCTGTGAGTTGTGGGTAAATCACTGGGTAGACGTAGGAGTTTGATTAGATTTTGTTCTCTGTTTGTTGGTCTTGATTTTGACCAAGTGTTTTTAGCTCTTTGAGTTGTAGTTGATTTGAGAAAGACGAGATAATTTATTAAAATTGTTATTGTTATGCGTTGGAGCAATAATATTAGTTAAGGATTGTGATTGAATAATTAAGGAGAATAATGTCATATTTTATTGAGTTAAGAAATGATTATACAATTATGATGTGATTGTTTGTATTAACGAGAATTTGATTTTGAAAAAATTATTTGTTAGAGTTATTTTTTTTGTGACAATCATTATGATCGTTGAATTGAGGATTTGATTTTAGTTAGGTTTTGATTTATGTTAAGCTTGTGGATAATTTGAGATTTGTGTATTGATGGGATACTATGATAAAGTAAAAATTATTAAGTATAGAGGGTTTCTTATAATTTGAGTTGCTGATATTCGAGGTAATTAGATTAATCATTTGGAGTTAATGATCAATTTTGTGGCTATTTTCTAGTAGGATATTGGAGTTATGTTCTATGAACTTTATTTGTGATAGTATGGGGAGACATTGAAATTTATTGGATTAAGGTTTGCAATAAGGGATGATTGATTTATTATATGATTAGATAGTAAGTGATGAAATTCAATTAATTTTGAGAGATCTTGAATATTTATAGTTTGCTCATGCAGATAGTAGAATATTTGACTTAGAGTTGATATGATGATAAAAAGATCTTAGTAGTATATTCTTTGGTGTAATAATATTTAAGAACTAGCTAGTTCGAATTGAGGTTTGAATATTTTGAAGCTCTTGAGAATTTACGAAAAGTTGATATAATTTGTAGAGTTGTTTGATTTATCCGATATCCTTGGAGTTTTGTATGATTTTATGTAAATTAAATAAAAATAATTTGTTAAATCTTTGTCATGTGTGAAACATAAACGTTTTACGAAATAAAAATAATTTTAAATATTTTGGGTATTTGAATCGTATTTGAATGAAGAGAAATTTTGTGATTTTGAATTATGTTCAAGAGTACGCGTTTACAAGAATTAAACTCAAAGATATTAGCGACTACCGCACCAACGGTGGATCGTGTGATCTAATTTGATGTAACGCCGAAGAACCTTACCAAGGCTTCGCACCAGAGGTGGTGATTTAATCTTTTTACAAATACATTGATAATTACGTGGACCGATGACTTATCCGCGTTGATCGTTACAAGTGGCGGCGCTACGTCATAACTAAATTTTTTTTGTAGCTTATTAGAATTCTAAGGACGGAATTATTTTTAAGGTGTGAAAAATGTAATAACCCATATTTTTTTTAATTAAATATTAATTAATTTTATTTTATACAATTGTATTCAAATTAGAAAATGTAAGTGATTTTTTTTCTTCCTTGTTTTGTTTGGCAAGTTAAATTCTGTTAGTAGATATTAAATAACTGATTAAATTAAAATTGAGGAAGACAATTCTTTTTGTTAAAGTCTTGGGTAAAATTATTCGGAGCGGGAGGCTATATGAGAGAAGTAAGAGACTATTCGGCAAGAGTATCATCACCTCTTTAATGTCAAGTAAATCTTTATTACTCTTTTGATTTCGGGGACGAAATCCATTTTAAGGGGGAGGTAATGTAATATCCCAAAAAAAAATATTAAATTTATATTCTTAAAATATATTGTTTGGACTTTGTCATTTATTTGGGTCAAACTAGTTATTTAATTTGTGTGGGCTAATAAATATTAATAAGAGATGGGTAAATTAATTTAGTACAATTGGGGCCTTATTATTATTTGAACCTAATTAGAAGTTTATTAAAAAGGCCTCTTAGTTAATAAACAATTTCTAACCTAATTTTATTTCATTATACTAATTGAGGGAAAGAGAGGAGGAAGACTTGTAGTGCGCTTCTACTGGAAGAAAAGAAATCTCGTGTATGCTTTTATTGTATTGGGATACTTTTTGATTGCTATGTCAGGCTATATATAGAGAAAATATAATAGTAATGATCCATGTGCAAACTTTTTTTTGTTGGAATGAAAAGTACTAATTTTATATATATAAATATAAGGGTTCATGGAATGAAAACCCGATCATGAATATATTTATATATATATATATATATATATATATATATATATATAAAAGAATGGTTATGTAAAAAAAAAAAAAAAACTTAACAAGTATGAAATCATAGTCGATGATTTATATATATATATATATATATATATATATATATATATATATATTAGTATTATTGAGTATACTTTATAAATTGGTAAATGAGGGAGTATATATATAACAACAATGAAGCTTAAGTTCACATGCGCACACAAATAAGGATTCTTGTATATATGAAATCATAGAACCAATAAAAGAATGATGGAAGTTATGTAATATATATATATATATATATATATATATATATATATATATATATATATAATAATGATTGTCAAAATAAAAAGAGAATTAATCGCTTAATGATTAATATAATTTAATTTGAGTTTGTATTATAACTTGATGTAGTTGGGGAAAATAATTTCATATTAATATAATTTATATTAGTAGGTAACTTATAATAGTATTATTATTACTTTTAATTAGATCGGATTTGAGGAATTTAAAAGTTATAATTTGGAATATAAATTTTGGAGTATTAATAATTGATATAAGGCGATGATTAAATGCATATTAAATAGATTATGAATTATTTTGGAATTGTTAGTTTGGATTATTTTTAATTTGAGGTGAATATGTTTAGCTTGCGAATAACGTTTCGTATTTGATATCGTTGGCATTTGAGGGTAACATTTTGTGAAGTGTGCTATAAATGGTTTGGAAGTATCAGGTACGGATTCCGTACTCTTTCAGCGATACTCTTGTTAAATTTGATTTGTTCGTTTTGTCGCTTGTTCGAATTTCGTTATTATTTCACATAATTGTTTCCTGTGAAATAAATATATTAGCTTCATTTTGGAGTTGATATATATGACTCATATTTGTACTCTTTGAATTAGGTTATCATGTTTAGTACTATTTATTTTTGATAATCAGAGAGTAGTATATGTTGCTACCTTCTTTTTGAGACCTTGTGACTATAATTTGATTTGGTTCAACATGTACATATAGAACCCTTTTGTTGGTATTTTGTCGCATGTGTTGTGACATGATATTTTTGTTAGAATATACCGTAGGGTATACCTGAGCTATAACTGTAACGACCCCAAAATAGGTCCATTCCATCCAACCCATTCTGAGTCGCCAAATATATGGTACGGAAAACAACTACAACTTTATTACAACAATTGTCGGGCAAAATACAACAACATATATGTCGTGAGTTTGGATACAAATATATACCAATCAGTAGATGTCACAATGACACCTTACATAAAGGTATAGTCAAAAACTGCTTTTAGAAATTAGAATCTTTGGAAAGTGCTCAAGGAAACCTTCGTATATGGGAGGCCATGCTTTTAGGTTATGGTAGATATCATATGGCCACGTAATTATCCTTGGTTGACCTAATAGACCTTAAAGAAAACGAGAAGATTACTATCATATTCTTCCCAATGGTGAGTCTTCTCGACATATCATTATCTCCACTCGCCTCTAATTGGGTATTATACTCCAAACAAACACCAAGATTATAAAGGTAGTGCTTGTAAATATACTCAGCAAGTGGATGAGCAAAACCATGTCTTATGATGACACGAAGTTGTATGTCATTAGACATCTTGTATGATAGTGGCAAAACACCCTTCCAAGTTAAATTCATCTCACCCTCAACATTTATAGACCACCATTCTATTCCTTCGCTATCCCCCGCTCGACCCAGCTACACTTTTATTACCTGAAAGGAATTGTGAAACAAAAGGGTGAGCACAACTAGCTCAGTAAAGAATATTATGACTAAAGATACATAAATTATCAATAGTTTTCATCAATAATAAATTAGAGATTTAGAACATATGGTAGATGATAAAACTTTTCAACCATAGTTGCAGCGGAACGAGCAATCCATTAAAAGAGTCAAATAGATTATAAAGTCTATTGTCTTCTCCACGTTAAAAGTCCACCAATAATATTTTATCCCTGTAACATCAATCAACAGTTCTTTCCACAATCATATGAATAACTCATAATCATAATTGTGATTCTAAATTCCTCTTCTCATCCAGTACGAAGATAATTTTTATCATCCGTCTTTACCGAAACATCAAATATCATGGTTATAACAAATCACAGCCTCGCTTCATAATCATACTAATAAATTCATCTTTGCACCACGCCAAAGATATTCATCAACAGATTCATCTTTACACTACAAAGCAAAGATATTCAACAACAGTCATCTTTGCATTACAAGCCAAAGATATTCATCAATAATTCATCTTTGCACTACAAAGCTAAAGATATTCAACAATAGGTCATCTTTGCATTACGAGCAAAAAGATATTCATCAATAATTCATCTTTGCACTATGTGCTAAGATATTCATCAACAAGTCATCTTTGCAGACTACGAGCCAAAGATATTCATATATCAAAGAAATGCATAATCATTTTCGAAGTTATATAACAATAATTATAACCATGTTGATCAATTCACCTTTGCACTTAAGCTAAAAATATTCAATTGTAAATTCAATGGTCATGATCATACCAACCAACAATTCAACTTTTTGCACCATCGCCAAAGAGAACCTATAGTCACGATCATACCAATAATCTACCCATCTTTACACTCAAGTCAAAGAGAAATATCATCATTAGGGTTATAAGAATGTTATATAAAAACAATATAATCAAAATATGGTTTTAATTTCAAAAGTAAGATTCATAAATCAACGATAATTTGGTCAGAGAAAAAACTAATTTGTCGTGAATAAGACTTCAGTATTTGTACATAGTACCGTATACACGCATAGTAACCTCGATATTACCAAAAAGATAAAGTTTCATAATAAAATCCATATCAATATTTATAACACCTTAATCCAACTGTTATAAAATCACTTAATAATATCAAAATCTTAATATTCTTAATATTACAACAATATTTAATAATTTTTAAAACTTATAAACAATTTAATTAAATTGTTTACACTTTACTAATTAATGCATTTAATCATCATAAAATGCCAAACTCATAAGATTTCATCACCAATAACCAAAACCCTCATAAAAAAATCAGATATACCTCGTATATATGATTCTCAAGCCATAAAATCATATTTTCCAATTTTCTTACTTCACATAACATATTTAATTCATTTACTCATAACTAGAACATTTTCATGAAAATACCAAATTAGTTCCAAAAATATTTTTTTCCGGGATTTAGTATAACATAGTCCCATATTGAATATATATTTTTCTCGAAATTTAAAAAATTCATTTACTATTTTTCATATGGCCAAAACCACCGAATATTTAAACATTTATCATAAATTATACTTTTATCCAAAAATTCTGAAATTTACACGGTATACTGATATTATATAGATGTACTCCCAATAAAAATTTCATCAATTTTGGATTTAATCACAAGGAGTTATAAACAGTTACTTTTAAAATAGTCTTTTCTAATAAAATCCATAACTCCTAATCTATACATCCAAAAATCGCCATTTTTGGACACAATCTACAAAACTCATCAAAATATCATTTCAAATTTTTTCAGAATTTTTAAAGGTTCAGAAAAATTTCGAAACTAAAAAAACATCATAACCCTTAAAATCCCTTACTATCCATTACCTCAAAAGAGCAGTACTGGAATGTCGGATATAGCGTTGAACGAACTTGCACCGTATAGCAATACTCAAAGTATACTCAAAATACTCACAAGAAAACGCTCGATAATATAGAGAGAGAAAACTTCATTTCGGTATGATTTTCAATTCTAACCCAAGCACCCTATTTATAGGAAAACGCTAGAACACCAAAGTAGAAAATTTATTAAAATAATAATATATATTATAAATTTCTCACGCACACTTTTGAATCCAGACCAAAGCAATTGCACACATGCAAAATGAGGCCCACACATTGAAAAAACGTTTTTGTTAATATAAATATTTAAAACTTTCAAAATTAATTATTTTGGAACCCCAAAACTTCAATAATTCATAATAAATATCCATTTTGTTAGAAAATTGAATCTCGTGAGTTTTTATAGGAAATTCAATTCTCTACAACTTTGTAGAAGAAAGTTTTCTAAATTCCAAATGTAAATTGAGAAATCCACAAACCAAGGCGATTTTTACAAAAGCTATAATCAAATTTCTATTAATAATCAGGTCCACCAACACACAAAATATGTGTTAAACATTTAATGCCACAAAAATACTCTTCCTCCTCATATACTCATATATTCCACATTCATTATAAAATATCACTAGTTAATATATTATTAAAATAATATATTTAAATGAATTATTTTATTAGAAAAAGATAAAATATTAATTTTCAACAATTGTCACATTAAAATTTTTCCATCTATATCCACATAAAATCAATATTTTCCTCATCATATAAATCAATAATTAATTATTCACAATTAATATTACAGAATCACAAGATCGCTTGTGTTGCAGTCCTCCTGTGAAAGAGGGGCTTCCAATAAAATTTCTCTCATCTTGCGCAGCCTAATTAGGTGACCAAACCTCTCCTTAGATGTAACTTTCTAGACATTGCTAATAATGTTATCTAATAATATTATTCAGATAATATGAATTATTGCTTCGATAATGGAAAATATTGTGTAATGACAATTTATGAAAACAACAAAGAATATAAAATATCAATGCAACAATTATTGAATCAATAAAATAAAATATCGAATACAAGAATTATCGTAATAATTATTGAGAAAAGGCCTTCACGTAAGAATCAATAATTGGTGCAATATACCGCGTGCCATCGCTCAACAACGCCAGATATTAGTGTGTTTTAACCACCGGATATTCCAACAAAGATTAATGGTAAATAACTACGCCGCCATTTATAAATAACTTATATTTTGTCATTTTCTTCATCCAATCGCTTTCCGTTATGGGGCCCACAAAAGATCAAGCTATATGTTGCATTTAATATTCCCCGATAGAAAGAATATTCCACGACCAAATGAATATTCTCCCACAACAATGAATATTTTATACCACTTGCATATATTTTGTAAAATTTGCATATTTCACCCATAACTTTAAACTTTTATCAATTTAACCATTTACTAAATAATAATTATAAGAAAAATTGAATACTTTTATTTCATAAAATTTGGGGTCTTACAATAACCACTTTGTGGGGGGTACCACAGAATGTCGCCTCGCACGAGACACATGACACTTTCCGCCAAGCGGTGTGATTAGTCCACCACGCTCCGCTTTTGGGCTCCGGAGGAAGTGGGCCATTTGGTGTTTTGTTGTGGGAGGCGATGGGTTAACCCTAGTTTTTCGTTTCTGATGGATTTGTGATGTTGTGCCAAACACACATATCCGATTTGCATACATTGGATTCGTGGTCCAATGTTTGATTTCGGCCTGTGGCATTATTTCGTTGCTCGTGGTGGCATCATTCGACTTGCTCGTGTGGCATTATTTTGACTTGCCTCGTGTGGCAACGATATTTCTCGAAGCTCACTTTGCATGAAATAACACCCAACCATTTGATTCAAATTTTATTATTTCATCAGATTAGTTTTATTTGTTTCGCTCATTCAATTCATCGAAGTTAGTTACTTCAGCTTTGTTATTTCTTTATTCTTCTATTGGTTTCAGTAAATTTCATTGATTCTTATATATTCCATTCGGATCTTTGGAGATTATATTTTCAATCAGTATTTACACTTGAGACTTTGTTCAAGATTTTGTCTCTTGTTATTTTCAGATATCAATTATATATCTTTTGTATATCTCGTATCCGTCTTGGGCAATTCGCTCATGTCTTTGTGTTTTTCTTCCAAGCAGTTCGGTAAGGGTGATTCAGGGCTAGTGTGATGAGAGAGTTACCTTTGATCATCTAGGTTGATTCAAATTTTAAGTTTTGATTATTTTAAATCTGTTTGGAGAATTATAGTTAGTACTTTATTAATGGATCACCGTTATTAATATGTGAAGTCATTAGTGCTCTGTTTACTTATTTTGAGGTTTGTTGTGCTTTGCACGTGACCTCCCTTTCCTTTTCGGGAAGGGGTGTTACATGAAAACGGATCATGAATATATATATATATATATATATATATATATATATATATATATAAGAATGGTTATGTAAAAAAACAAAAAAACTTAACAAGTATGAAATCATTGTTGATGATTATATATATATATATATATATATATATATATATATATATATATATAAACCTTGGTCAGTAGCTTATTATATATGTCATCATTACATGAGGGTTTTATTATATATATATATATATATATATATTAGTATTAGTGAGTGTACTTTATAAATTGGTAAATGAGGAGTATATATATAACAACAATGCAGGTTTAAGTTCACACGCTACACACAAATAAGGATTCTGTATATATGAAATCATAGAACCAATAAAAGAATGATCTAAGTTATGTAAATATATATATAATAGTAATACTGATTGTCAAAATAAAACGAGAATTAATCAGTAAATGATTAATATAATTTAGTTTGAGTTTGTATTGTAACTTGATGTAGTTGGGGAAAATAATTTCATATTAATATAATTTATATTAGTAGGTAACTTATAATAGTATTATTATTACTTTTAATTAGATCGGACGGAGGGAATTTAAAGAGTTACAATTTGGAATATAAATTTAATATTTTTTTTCGGGATATTACATTACCTCCCCCTTAAAATGGATTCCGTCCCCGGAATCAAAAGAATAATAAAGATTTACTTGACATTAAAGAGGTGATGATACTCTTGTCGAATAGTCTCTTACTTCTCTCGTGTAGCCTCCCGCTCCGAATGATTTTACCACAAGACTTTAACAAAAAGAATTGTCTTCCTCAATTTTAATTTAATCAGTTATTTAATATATACTAACAGAATTTAACTTGCCAAACAAAACAAGGAAGAAAAAAAATCACTTACATTTTCTAATTTGAATACAATTGTATAAAATAAAATTAATTAATATTTAATTAAAAAAATATGGGTTATTTCATATTACCCTTGTTACCGACCATTGTTATTATTATGATCGACGTCTCTCCACATGTCAGAAGCTATTCTAGTCCTCCATTCATTAGCATTCTCTCGTTGTTGCTCTTGAGTTTCAAAAACTTGTTCCAAAATATTCCTTGATTGAGTGGTAACGATGAAGATAGTGAAGACTCGTTATCTCACATTTGTTGAACAAATCTCTTTCTTCTTTTTATTGGAAGCTTTCGAACAACTGCTTTTTTTTTCTCACCAATTCAGATTAGGTTTAGTTATTTGTTTACTTATTAATATATCTTGTTAATTCTCTTATTATAATAAATCCAATTATTTTTATGGCCCAAATTTTACCAAATTATTTATCCATCACATATTAATATTTATTAGCCCATATAAAATAAATAACTAGTTTGACCCAATACAAGACAAAGTCCAATTAATAACTAGTTTTATCCACCTTTGTGTTTATTTGGAAGTCTTTAGAAATCTTTAGAGATGAGGTAAAACTTTAGATATGGGTTGATAGTTATAATTTTTCTTCTAAAGTCTGTCAAAGTCTATCATTTGATAGAAATCTTTAAAATCTATGACTTTTTGAATACCACAATACTTTTATAGAATTTGTAAAAATCTTAATTCAATATCACCTAACTTTTAAAGACATTAAAAAAGTTATAATTGAATACCACTAAACTTTTATAAACTCTTTAAATGTCTTGATTGAATACAACTAAACTTTTAAAATCTTTAAAAGTCTTTAAAAATCTTAATTGAATACACCAATTTGGCTAAAAATGAATATAGGTAAATTTTGATTTTGCTTATATAAAAGCTACTTACAATTTTTTATAAGTTGGTCACCCAACTTAAGTCTTCTCCAGTTTTCCCTTTCGTCTTTAAAAGTTTGCAAATCACCCCTTGGCATATTCTTAGAATATTCTCAGAATATTCTTTATTCCTTACCATATTCCTTAAGATATTTTCTTAAGTTTCAAATATTAGGTTTTTAATCCTAAGGTTTTCTTAACTCGCACAATTCTCCCTTAACTTTCATAATTCACTTCCATACTTTATTAAGTTATTTAATTACCCAATCTTAATTAGTAACTTAATTTAATCAAATAAGTTACTACATAAATCTCTTTAATTTATTTTACCCTCTTGAAATCGTATAATTTACATAACACATCTTTGATATATAAATTATATAAAATATAACATAACATATTTCAAATTACATATTTATTTTATAATAGTAAAATAAATATGCTACATATAATTTCTTATGTAAATACAATTATTTATATACCCAAGATATTATAATATAATATCCTTACCTCATTATCATAAATTCAATTAAGAATTTATTTACTTTCTTAAGATATTACGATAAATATAATATCTTTTCTTTATTAAATTAATTTTATATAAGAATATATTTTAATACTCTTGGGTAAAGTATATACAAATATTATATGCTTAACCCGCCTCTTTTTTTTGTCTCATTACATAAATTGTTCCTACAATTTTATTTCCTACGTAATATATATTTATTAACTCTCCATTACCAAATTTAAATAACTTATTTCAATTATACAATCTATATCAGTATAATTAAATTTAATTTCCTCCCTCTTTCGATAAATTATTTTCAAACAATTTATTTATATATTAAATATATAATTTAATATACTTAATTTATTCAAATATGAATTTAAGTTATTAACTAGGTGATACCAATATACATATTTTATATATTGGATCTCATCTCATTTTCTTTATTAAATTACCCATACAATTTATTTATATATAATAAATATATAATACCAATATATTTATTAAGCATAAAAATCACATATTGCATAGTTCATACCCACTTATGCAATATAATATCATACACCATATTATCTAATAAGAATTTTATTTATTTAATTCTTATTTTAATATTACCCAAAAAATTGGGTTATCACAGCTTCGCCTCTCATCTGTAGGTTGCAAAAGCCGTCTTCTGGTTTTCACCCACACGTGCGATGGTGAACGCCTTCTTCAGCTCTTTGATCCATGTTTGAGCCACGATCAGATCGGTCATTCCAACAAATTCCGGTGGTCCTACACTCTTAAAATCTTAAAAGTTTGTGACTGGAGCTGCTCGGGGAATGAGTGGTACTGGTTCATTTCTTCCCCTAAGAGCTTCTCCTAACAAATCTACATGCCTCAGACGGATCTCATTGGTTCTCTCTCATCATTAACCGAATTCTTTCGGCGCAGCTTATTTTTACGTCTGGGCAAGATGTTTCTCAGATCATAAAATTTTCATTTTATTATCTAATTATATTACTTAGACATTTCTCAAATAAAAGAAATAAAATTTTATAACACGTTTCTAAAATAAGATTATTTATATTTATATGCCAAATCGTTACAATTACATGATTCTCCCTAGCATACTGCTATAAATGATAACATGTATCCCCTATCATCACAAAAGACTAAGACAACACCAGTTTACTACCCCTCTAACATTTTTCAAAAGTTGGGGTTTACTACTATCTCACATCTTACACAAAAGACTGAGATTTCAACAACAGATTAAAAAACACATAAATAAATAAAACATGAGAAAATCATAGCCTATGCCTCACGACAACTCAAGGAATACGAGATGAATTATCCTACTCATGATCTAGAGTTGGCAGCTGTCATTTTTGCGCTTAAGATTTGGAGACATTACCTGTATGGAGAGAAGGTGAAGATCTATACAGATCATAAAAGCCACAAATATTTCTTCACTGAAAAGGAACTCAATATGCGGCAATGACGATGGCTTGAGCTATTGACAGATTACGATCATACCATTCAATACCATCCTAAAAAAGCGAACGTCGTAGCTGACGCATTGACTAGAAGGTCATATGTGGGTACGAGTGCAATATTGTCAACACAAAGGCCCATTTTGTATGACTTACAAAGGATGAAGATAGAGTTAAAGACTTCAAGGACCCACGTGATGATGATAAATATACGAGTAGAACCGACTTTAATCGATAAAGTTAAAGCTGCTCAAGCTACAGATCTGGAACTGATGCGTATGAGGAAGAAAGTGCAAGAAGGTGTTATTCCGGAAGCAAGAATCGATGAAGAAGAAATACTTCGAGCCAACTCCAGACTTTGTGTTCCTAACGATTCTGACTTGAAGTATAAAATCATGATGGAGGCGCACAACACACCGTTTGCAACCATCTGAGAAGTACTAAAATGTATCGTGATCTTCGACATACATTTTGGTGGAGCAATATGAAGAGAGAGATAGCGGGGTTTATCTCAAGGTGTCTAACTTGTCACGAAGTCGGGTATGAGCATCAAGTGCTAAAAGGTTCATTGCAACCACTTGAAATTCCAGAATGGAAGTGGGAGCACATTACCATGGATTTCGTTACTGGTCTTCACAAGGTTTCTCAAGGCATAGATGCGATTTGGGTCATTGTTGATAGATTGACCAAGTCTGCTCATTTCTTACCGATACGAGAAACTTATACACTTGAACGTCTTGCTTATATGTACATAAACGAGATTATAAGATTGCATGGTATGCCAGTATCCATAGTTTTTGATTGAGACCTAAGATTCACTTCACGATTTTGGGTTAGTTTGCAAAAAGCTATGGGCACGGATTTACGATTTAGTTCGGCATATCATCCTCAAATGAACGGGAAGTCAGAGAGAACTATTCAAACTCTTGAAGATTTATTAAGACTCTGTGTCCTTGACTTCAAAGGAAGTTGGGACAAGTTCTTACCATTGGTGGAGTTTTCCTACAACAACAGTTATCAAGCAAGTATTGGCATGGCTCCATTTGAGGCGTTGCATGGAAGAAAGTGTCGTTCTCCAGTATGCTGGAATGAGGTGGGTGAAGCAACGTTGTTGGGACCGGAGTTGGTACGTATTACTACAGAAAAGATTCAAACGATCTGAAAACGTATTAAAACCTCACAAGATCAACAAAAGAGTTATGCTGATCTTCATCTAAAGGACGTGGAATTCAATATTGGAGATCATGTGTTGTTACGTGTTGCTCCATGGAAAGGAGTTACGAGATTTGGAAATAGAGGAAAGCTCAATCCTTGATTCATTGGCCCATTTTTAATCCTCGATCGAGTAGGAACTGTGGCCTATAGACTCGCCTTATCGTCAAGTATGTCTCGTGTTCGTAACGTTTTTTCACATATCTATGTTACGTAAATATGTGAAAGACTCGAACCACATTATTGAATTAGAACCGGATGAGATAGTGGAAGATTTAACGTATGAAGAGGTACCTATTAAAATCTTTGATAAGAAAGATCATATTCTACGCTCCAAGGTTATACCTCAAGTCAAAATTTTATGGAGAAACCAAGATGTTGAGAAAATGACCTGGGAGTTAGAATCTGAAATGAAGTCAAGCTATCCTCACCTCTTCGACATACCAGGTACGCATCGAGGACAAAATTTCATAAGAAGGGGAGGTTGTAAGACCCCAACTTTTATGAATAAAGATTAATTTTTCTCGAAATATATTTTTGAATATTATGGTGTGGATTTGATATAATGTTATAGTTGTGGGTATTATTTACAAATTTTGCAAATAAAGCAAGCGGTTATATAATATTTGATTGGTTGGAAAATATTTATTTTAACAGGAAATATTCGTACGACGGCACAATCATTGGTGGATCCCACAACGGAAGTATTGTCGTAGTTAAAGAATGACAGAATTTTCTTTTTATAAAAATAACGGCGAAAGTTTTACCGTTAAACTGTTGAACTACCCGGTGGTAAAAGTACAGTAATACGAGTGGTTGCATAGTAGCACGCGATATTGATTATTGATGCTTACATGAGAAGTCACTTAGTTATACTCAATTATTGCTATGATGAGTTCACGATAATATCTCTCATATTATTGATTCAATTATTGTCACAAGATCATCCGTGATAATATCTTATATTATTAAATCAATAATTGAGACGACAAATGCATTCATATTATTATTTGCAATATCGACAATGTCTAGAAAGTTCGTCAAGGAGAGGTTTGGTCACCTAATCGCACGCCAATAGGGAGAAATCCTTATCTGAAAGCCCCTCTTTCCCGGAATGATCCGTTGTTAAATATTGTGAGTTATAATATTAATGATGAATAAGTTCGTGTTGATTAAAGATGAAATTGATATTTCCATTGTGTTGGGATTATTAGTGTTAGTAGAAATCGACATCTATTTCGATAATAATGGATGTCTGAAGGATATATTGACCAATCGGGTAATTAATCGGATATATGAGCAATTAATTGCTAGTAATTCACATGCTTATAACTATTTGTTCACATGTGTGTACTATTGATTCACATGCATGTACTATTAGGGGAGGTGGTGCAAGATTGATAATACTTGCATGACTAAATTAAAAATGGAGGTATAGATGAAGATACTATACTGTAATTAATTTTTTCACATGATTGTACTATTGATTCACATGATTGTACTATTGATTCACAAGATGTACTATTAGGGGAGGTGGTGCAAGTTTGATAATACTTGCAGGACTAAATTAAAAATGAAAGAAAAGATGAAGGTATTATACTGTAATTTTTTGAGCCCCAAAACGTGCAATTATCAAACTATGTTTTCCTATAAATAGAAGCTCATTCTTCTTTAATTCTCACCAATTCACTAAGACTCACAAGAGCAATTATAGAAAGAGAAGCTATAGAGAGAGAAGCTTTTGAGAGAAAGTAGAAGAGAAGTCTGCTACCTCACTATTCCAGTATCCAGTATTCTTCTGAGGTAAGAGATATTATTTTTTTCTGTATTCATAAGGAATAATATTTTCTTCCATACTCTGTAGTATGTGAGTAATATTATTTCGTCTCGTATTCCTGATTATACCCTTATTTTGTTAAAGTATTGCTTCTATACTTCGTAAAATTAGTAGAATATCCTTGAAATTTTCACTTCATCTAGTATCGTTTCACAAGGATATTTTCTGCACATTCTTGTTAAATTTTATGCTTTTCATGTCGGAGTACTGTCCATGAGTAGTATTCATTTTTATGGTACTATTCACAAAGTACTATTCACAGGATACTATTCATAAATTACTATTCACGGGTACTATTCATAAAGTACTATTCATGAGTACTATTCACAAAGTACTATTCACGGGGTACTATTCTCAAAGTACTATTCACGGGGTACTATTCACTCGGGTACTATTCACCCGGGGAATTATTCATGACAAAAATTGATTTCTTTCTTCATTCAAATCATTTTTGATACAATATTATTCTTGAATTTTACTCCACAAAGCAAAGATCATGTCGATAATTTGGACATTATTGAATTCTCGGATAAATTAAGTTATAATCTTTAAAATTTATCCTTTGCTTTCTTTTAATTGAATTCTTATATCATTGTCATCATCCTCATGCTTATATTATGATAAAAGTCATCTATGGCTTTACGTGCATAGAGATGTATCGTTGATTGGTATGATTATGACAGGATTATTCGGTATAATCATGGCGTACTGAATCACATAATTGATGTGGTAAAATCCCCATTTGCTCAGAGTGCATTGATGGACGGTTGTTGGTATGATTATGACCAGGATTATTCTAAGATAATCATGACCATTGATGATTACATGAATATCCTTGGCCCGTAGTGCAGGGGTGATTCGATGATGTGGTTTATTTATTAAGCCGAGTCTCAGCGATAAAATTGATGATAAACTTTTTAAATCATAGAAGATAGTAGATATCATGCTCTACTTAACTCTTCTAATGGATTGCTTGTTCCACTGCAGTTAAACTTGATGTTTATTATATTTTATCAGTTTAACACTGTTGAAGGCTAACAATAATTTATTATGCATTATCTTAGTTATAATATTTCTTACTGGGCTAGTTGAGCTCACCCTTTTGCTTTCATTCTTCTCTTCAGGAAATGAGAACGTAGCTGGGACTTGTCGGGGAACGGAGTGACGATTCAGATGTTTGCATTAGTAGTCCTCACTATTCAATGAAATAGTGTGATAATAATTGTAATGAGGACTTTATTTGAGTTTGGATACTCTCTACAAGACATTATCCGTGTTGAAACTCTCACCACGCTTTTGTCGCATCAGATAAAAAGAAGTTTGTATTTAAATTCTGTACCATGTATTTGGCGACTCAAGATGGGTGATGTATACCTATTTCAGGGGCGTCACAATTATCGAGCAAGATCTAGGTCAAATTACAACATACAAGTAAGATATAAGGCATTGAACTAGCTGTCAGAGTTGTTCATCAAGTTTCTAGGCTGCCCAGAAAATTAAGTCATGGCCGATCAATGCTTTTGTTGACCTTATATCGTGAAATCTGTTCATGGTTAAAGTGTTCTAGACGTCGAGATATGTAGAAAAACTAACATAGAACATGTGTTGAACAATAGGAAAGTTTAAAAATCCTTAACGAGAAAGATCTAAGCCTTAGAAAATCGTGTCAGAGGCTGTTCTTCATTTCTGGGTTTTCCAGAAATGAAGAACAGTTCGAGTGTGCTATCTTGAGTTCTGGGTTTGCTTTATGTGATCTAATACCTTCAGTGTGTAGCAAACATGCAAGTGAACGGATCTATTACAAAACATAAATAAAACAACATAAGAATCATAAGATCTATGTTGGTCAAACCCTGTCAGAGATCACGTTCTTGAGTTTTTTGGGTTGCCCAGAAACTCAGTCCGTGATCATCTGACATGCTTTGACCAGCCACTAACTTCAACCCATTTGATGGTTAGGAGATTATAAGGCATAAATATGAAGTCCATACAACATACAATAACTTAGATGCAACAAAAATAACAGATCATCAAACCACTGATAGATCCGAGCCCAAGAAGTTCTTATCAGAGCCTTTTGGGAACGATCTGGGTTTTCCAAATTTGGAAAGTCAAGCTCGGTTAACTAGGTTTGACCATCCATAACTTTTAACATGTTCATGACTTGGGCTAGATTCCAATTTTAGATCAAAGATCTCATAGCATAAAACAACTAAAAACTTTTAAGACACAAAAATAACTAAAAGTCATTGAGATCTGAGGTCTAACATTCATTGTCAGACAACAAAAATAAAATTTTCCAAATTTTAAAAAACTTCAAATCTGAGTCTCTAGATGTTATGGATCTAACATCTAGCAACCCAGATCATCAATGTATACTACAAACAACATGTTTTAACATAAAATCATAAGATTTATCATGGCCTTCAAGATCAGATTTCAAATTAGGTTTTTACCTTTCTATGAACAAGTTCATGATTTTATGATTATGATCTATTAGAGGAGTTGGTGGGGCTTGTTTCTGAGACTGTTATAGCAATATATTTCAGAGGTTTTAGAGAGAGAGAGTCAAGATTGAGTATTGGAAATAAATGAACATGAATATACACTTTCTCTCTCTAATTCTACTTATGCGATGTAGATGCAATGAATTAGGATGGCTAATGGCTGATGTGTTGGTGTTTTCTTAGCCCCTAGCTAGACTAGGTTAATGACTTGCCAAGACTTGGCAAGATTTGCTAGCAATTATTTCAAGAATGGGACAAAAAGGGTACTTTGGTCAATTGTCTTGTAATTTTAATGGTATTCTTATCCATGTTACTTGAATCTAGGGTTTAATCACTAGATTTTAAACCTTAAGGTTTCTCAAATAATTTCTAGGGTTTGAAAAATTAAGTTTAAAGTTTAATAAAATTTTAATTAGAACACACTAATTAAAATTAGGGGTTTTAATAGAAAATTAAGGTTTTAAATAATTAGGGTTTTCAAATATTAATTTGGATTTCCTCTAATTAACATTAAATCAAATAATACACAACATAAACCATATAACACCATTACTACCCAGTCTTGAACTCATAATTGAGTTTAACAATTAGGGTTTAACAAATTGATATATGGGTTTTTAACATTATACACCATAATTGACCAACTATTATTAATACACACATAAAATATATATTTATAACACTAAAAAATAATATTATATTTAATATAATATTATTATTCTCATTCAATGCTCAAAATCTAAAATTAGGGTTTGGATTCTATATCTGATTTATCTTTCATATACTCCCTCCTATTCAGATTAAATGACGTTTTAGGGAGTTTAATTTTATTCTATATAAGTGTCGTTTTGGAATCTCTATGCAATATTGCACTATTTTTTTCCTAATTTACCCCTCTATTTAATATGATTAGTATATGCAATTGTGGAGAGAGAAATAATTAATTAGGGACAATTGTGGAGAATGAAAAGAGACAATTGTGGAGAGAGAAATAATTAATTAGGGACACAAAAGATATTTTGTGTTATTTCTTAATAAGTGTGCTTAACTCTAAAATGATATTTAATCTGAATAGGAGGGAGTATAACATTATTAATTAAGTTAAAAATAATTAACTTAATAATATGAACTAAAATTCATTTGACAAAATAGTTATTATAATAATCCCAATAATCATTTCATATATTATTTAAATAATAAAATATCATATTTTCATGGAAACTAAATAATAAAACATTTCTACTAGAATATAATTATTATAAGAATATACTTTATAATGATTAATAATTCTAAAATAAAATTATTTGAAATTATTCATGAAAAATAAATTTTAATTTATCACAAATATACATACACATTAATTGGTACATATTCCCACCTTTATAAAAAAAATTATATGCAAAATTTCTTATTTATTTATATAGAAAATATCAGGTTATTACAGATTAACTATAAAATTTTGAACAATCTTCTTGTTTCTTCTTTCAATAATTCTCATAAAGTTCTTCTCTCAATTTACAGAGAACTTCTTCTCTTTCTCTTCCAATTTCTCTCATTCCCTAACTTCTCAACCTTTCTCTGTTTCTCTCTCAACCTTAGGTAATGAACATAAAACCAAATAACTGATATAACATAATACGTACATCAATATGGCTTCATCAGTTACAAAAACCCAAGGGTCTCAAGGCCATGTTTGACTAGAACCCAATTATCCTCTTCTAATTTATTTTAATTTCTTCCTTATCATATAATACCCTTGTCACATCCATTAACTAATTGAATTGAATTAATCTCAATTCATTAATAGATCCAATTAAACCTTACTAATAAAATTATAACTTCTATTTAGCCAATATAATTATAATTTTATTTAACAACAATTAATCCTCTAATTTAATTACTTAATTAAATTAGACTATTTTCATTCTCTTGATAGCATCACACTTTAAACAAATTATTACATAACAATTTCCAACTAAAATATTTATTTTATTCGATAAATATTTTAACTATTTACTTAGATTTACAATCGTATTACATTAAAATATTACGCTTATATGTAATATGTATTACTTTCTCATCTTATTAAAACAAATATATTTACATTAACTCACTATTTTAATTAAGTGAATTAGTTGCCTTATTTATGAAATTTAATTCATTACAATTCAATTGTCAATCAAGGTATGATAATAATATTATATTATTTCATAATATAATTCTAACTCTATTTAAATTAACCAATATTTATTCGATTAATTCCTTTTCTACCATATTCATTTACATAACATATTAACATATTACATTTTATATGTAACATACATTACTCTCTCATTTTATTAAAGCACATCATAATTAGAATTTTATCCATTAAATTCTTATTTTAATTATTTTACATTAATTCACTATTTCAATTAAGTGAATTACTCACATTATTTATGAGATTTAATTCATAATAAATTCATTGCCACAATGCATAATAATCAAATTAGATTATTCCATCATATAATTTTCAACTTAATTAAATTAACTTAACTCCATTTCCAAACAATTTCATTTACCTTCTTCAATAGTTAAATTAAATTAACTACTAAACCTCATTCTTCCAATATATGAATATATATATATATATATATATATATATATCCTATATTCACACCAAATCATATATTTCACAATATATAACACATATCAAAACTCAAAATATCTCATAATAAGAATTTTATTTTTTAAATTCTTATTTTAATATTTTTCAAAAATTCGGGTTGTCACAATTATAATATACTAATCTCTGCTTATTCTATTGTTCAAAACTAGGTTTTTAACTTAACCTTTATAATTTCACCCTTTAAGGATTTCTCTTCTATCATCACATTTCACAATAACTACTCACTAGTTGTTTACATCTTCTAAACATTCTGGAGTCTTCACAATTGTTCAATAACTGAGAACCAGTATAAATAATGTAAAAAGTTTTATTCAAGAAAACTTTTCATATCTGTGTGAGGATTCATAAAAACCACGAACTTTGAGGTTTAGAGGTATTTCTACATGCTACCTCTTTCAATTACGAAAGAAAGGTACTCTACCTCTGAAACATTTTTCTACTAAGTATGTTTACAATCACAAAGAAGGTAAACTACCGGTGCGGGTACTTTAGATGATCAGTCTATTGTACCTTAGTAATCAGAACGACTATATGTGTTCTTAGATTGGAATATGTTATCCAATTAATATATCCCCATTTTCAGGGTTGTTCACCTCAGACTTATCATAAGATTTCGCACCAAAATAATTTGGTTCGGCATAAGCTCTCAAAGAATACTTTGAATTTCATAAACATTTGTGTAGCTGAATCAAATAGCTTAGACTCATACCAATAATTCGAATATCAATCGAAACATATGTGTAGCCAAATTCAGTTGGCAATAATTTATCTTTAAAATTCAGAAAATCATTTTATGACGTCATGATTCCGCACTGTATTTACAGTCCATTTGAGGATTCCATCATTTTGTGACTTTGTCATACTACATTATACCATAGTGGGCTGACGATCTTTAGATCTCATCCAACACTAAGTAATTCTGCATTGATAACTCCATTATTTTTATCATCTTTGCACCAGGTTCCATGATGCATTAATGATATATCACATACATTTTGATATTTTAAATCATTTTCGTCTAGCTGAAACAATTAGCATATACTTTTCTCTTAAACTGTTCAAAATAATTGAAAATCAATTTTAGTATTATCATGCCAAAATAGGTAACGATGTGTTAGTGACTTAAATTCCACACCTACACACTTGTCACCATGTGTTGAGGATACCAAAATTCATTTATATTTTTAAAAGCACATCAGTGCGAATTTAGCTTGATGTCAAAAATTTCAAAGTCTAACATAACTAGAAAATTAGGAATACCAATGCTTCCACCATCAACTTCAATTTCTCTAATGATCCATTAATTAATAATTCTATCTATTTCTATTATCCTTAATTCTCCGTTCACAACTTTTCTATATCCCAGTATAGTTCATCAAACTTACCACACATTATGAGTTCAGGAACTTTCCACAATAATATGAGTTCAAGAACTTATCATAGCAATACGTAGTTGAAGAACCAATCAGGAACTGCCCATACGCATAGGGGTTCAAAAACACATCATATGATTATGAGTCACAAACTTACCATAAGTATGAGTTTCAAGAACTCACACCTAACCTTATATTCTCTACCTATCTGTTATACACATGAGAAAAGAATCACCTTCTCAACATGCATATAACAAATAGCGCGACACCAGGTTCCAATGATTATCAATGTAAGAAGCTAAGTGGTTGTCGAACCAAACACAATCCCCTACCCATACAAGGAATTGGTCAACTTGGCCACTAATCAATATAAGAAGCTAAGTGGTTGTTACACCAAGGACAAATCCCTGCCCATACAAGAAATTGTTCAACTCAACCACTATATTAATATAGGAAGCTAAGTGATTCTAAAACCAAGTACAAATTCCCCGCCCATACAAGGAATCATACAACTTAGTGGCTGACATGAGTCCTCAATTAAAATCCCACATGATCCTAACTTTTCTTTACTCAATAAGAATTTTATTTAATCCGCATCTCATCATCAACAACTCTTTCCTGAGTTTACATAGTACAATTTTATAGTACAACTTACGTATAGCAATTCTGCTATAAAGTTGTCAATCATTCGATTGATCATTTTTTCCTTCTATTACCTCATCAGATCACGTTGTGATCTCTTATTATAATCGTATTACATTACAATTCTTTTCTATCATTTGATCATTTTATTTTATGATCTCCTTTCCCTTTATACCTTTTGTCTTATAGACTCTATCGATTCATTATTACTTTTCATCTTCATTATCAGAGTTGGGTAACTCCGTATCTTAGCATTTACCACTCTTACCTGAGTTTAAATCGTACAATTTCATAGTACATTATCTTTATAGCGTCAAGCTATATCATTCCAATCACTTAACATATCGTATGTTATTCAACATTTTAATCTGATCACGTCGTGATCTTATTTTATAATCATTTCTCCTTATACTTACGATCGTTTTATACTATGATCTTCTTATTCTTCTCTTTAATCATATTATATTATGATTTTATTTACACTTTTCATCTTATAGACATCGTCTATTTATTATCACTTTTCATCTTTATTACTGGAGTCAGGTAACTTAGGATTCCTATCTTTATATCTCTTCAAGATTCTTCTTTGAATCTTATTTGTCTTTCTTTTTACTTTAACGATGATTTTCCTAAATTCATCTGTTATCACTTAACATCGATATGAGTTTATTCCTTTTCATCATCTCTGCGGTTATAGCCTAAGGTACCCCTACCTAAATATCACATGATCACCAAGATTTTGACTTTATTGAAACAAATATTAAATCCTACAAAATAAAATAAAGCATATTAATTTAGTAAACTAATATAATTAAAAAGAAAAAATTAGGGATAATAAAATGTATGAATTATGTGTCTATCAAATACTCCCATACCTAGATTTTGCTCACCCTTGAGTAAAATAAAAATAAAACAAAACAAAAAATATACTACCCCATTTTCGTAGGAAACACGATTGCACTTAGCATGTGCAACAAGCCTTTAAACCCCAAGGTTACCCAAGTGGACGAGTTGTGTCTCGTGAGGATTTACAGTGAATATACCCACAAAATTTAAAAAATATTTTTGGGTTCAACAAATTATGAAATTGAAAGAAAACTTCTAAATATCCATGGGCATTACACATAAGTAAGATTTAATTCAAAATCACACTTTTATCTTATCAAAAATTCTCGATCTTCATTTTAGACACCATCCTTCATTAAATCAATTTCATGTGATTCATGCATGTGTATGTGATGTAACTCTTAGTAGGGATTTTCACCATGAAAATCAAGCAAGCTCATTTTTATTTTTCTTTCTTTTTTTCTTTCTTTTTTTCATTCTTTTTTTACAATTTTTTTTCAATTTTGATTCTTGACTTGTGCAATGTCTCGTTTTCTTAGGTTTTTCAGAGTTACTCATGAAGCGAGCGTTGGACTAATGACTCCCAAACCAATTGGTTTTAGGACACTAGGTGTAGAGACACCCCTAAGGGCTTACTAACTCGAGTAACAAATGCCACAAGATTAGACTAGTCAAGCTGCTTTTATCCACCACACTTTTCAGCGTGAATATCGATGCTTTCCGAGGATTGGATACCCAGTTATTTCGTTTAATGGACATTGAAGCAGTTATTTATTTCTTTAAAAACTTTTTTTTCTTTCAATTTTTTTCTTTTTTTTCTTGAAATTACTCAAATCATGGTTTATATACCCCACAACTAAGAATTAGTGCAAACGTGAAGAGAAAAAATGATCGTGAAATCAATTTTAATCCAGATGGTATTTCAAACTAAGATTTCGTACCTTATCAAAGATTCAAGAGTTCTAAATCCTTCAATCTTACTCATGAGTTTTGCTCCAAAAACACTTATTAGAATAAATTCAATCCATAAAAAGTCAAGCAAATTTTTTCATTTTTTCAATGTTTTTTAATTTTTGTTTTTTACTATATTTTCCTAAAAAGAAAAAAACTCTAATACAATAATACAAACAAACTCCTCCCATACCTAAATCATACACTCAATGTATGCAAATGAAGAAAAGAGAACAAAGATGTGAAAGAATTGTACCTTGTATGCGGGGCATTTGTTCTGCATGAAAATGTGGTGAAAAATAAAATAAATGTACATATCTACAAATTTCATAAATCTTAAAAATTATGTGACTATACATGAATGATACAAATGGGTAAGTGAGTATGAACTTTTCCTTATTTTCAAGAGGTCTAGGAAATTGAAAATAGTCAGAATTTTCATCACAGTTATGCTTAAAATTTACCTCAAGAAAATTTTCACTAACATGTTCAAATGATGGAAGAATTGGTTCAAATATATGTTCTAGTTTAGTTGACTTATGTGTAGTGGACCTCAACAGCTCATTGGCCTTATCTAAATATTCAGATTCATTCCAATTTTGGTCAAGGTGATTTAAGAAAAAATCAATTGGATCTTTTTCAATCAAGAGTTTATTTTCAATTATTTCTTGAGTCATTGACAACTCTTGGATCATGTTTACTTTAATGGGGTTGTCCAAAAAATCACTAGGAGGTTTTTTAAGAATAAGTCTTTCAGGGTATGGAGCTTTAGGCTTATAAACTTTTTCAATAGACTCATCAAATGCAACATGATCAATTTTAGATATAATCTCATAATTTTTAGACTTCTCAAATTCGCTTGACTCAAACTATGTAGAATTGAATATAAAATTTTCACTTTCCTCATCATTTCCACAACCTTCAAGATTTTCAAAATTAACCTCAGAGTTACTAGAAAAATTAACCCACCTCTTGTTCATTTATTATGGTGGCTAATCTATAACGCCCCCAAATCCGGGTACTTTTTATCTCAGATCTGGTACGTAACTATACATTATTTCTATATCTATTGCGGAAGATATAAACATAAATTGTTTATACAATAAATCTTTACAACATAATCTCCAAGGTCTTCAACCTTAACTTAATACTTACCTTCAATATTTTAAAAGATTTACAATGTCTTTTGCGTCAGAAAATTTATAATTCTAATTGCAAAATAATTTAATCTTGCACTTTGTCTTTGCATCTGTCTTTATTCGAGCTTTCATCTTAATCTGGAAATTTTATCATGATATAGCAAGGGTGAGCAGCAAATTTGCCCAACAAGTTTTAAATACATTGAAGATATATCATGATTGGAAAGGAATAAACTTTCAAGTTTTCAACAATTTAATAGTACTTGTGAAATAACATGAATCATGTTTCAATAATTGAATGACTGAATCAATAATGTTTGGAGGTTAACAATGATCATGAACACTTTAACTGAACCATATGGAAATGAAGGTGATCAGCCTTTCATACCTGATGAACATATGCAATAATTATTCAATATACATGTGAATAATCAACAATAATTATTCACTAACATGCTTTGAACATACAACTTACGTTTGAGTTAGGGAAACTTGTCTGTACCGTCGATTACTGCTAAGCAATTTAATTTAATCTCTTATGAAAGACCTATCATTTATAAGATTGATCTTTCAATTAGCATAATATACATTATCCCATAATACAACTACTCTATCAACAAATTAGCTAACACTTAACCACATAATCAAATATTAGATTACACCTTAAAACATCATTATTATTTTCATCCTTTGATAATTTTCAATCACTATATCATATACATTATGATTTAACACTTTAATCTTTAATATTATAAGTTCTTTTTTATAATCCAGTAGGCAGAATACTAATACTATAATCTGAATTATTCAAACATACCAATCCAGCAACCTAGATTGAATAATCCTACAATCCAGCAATATACATATTTTTTACATATTGGATCTCATCTCATATTTTACTAACTAGTTGATACCAATATACATATTTGACATATTGGATCTCATCTCATATTTTTACTTTATATCATTTGGTATAATATTAAATATTATACAATTATCCATGTAATATAATATCATATATTCAATTATTTTCTTTCTTTTCTATAAATTGTCTTCACAATTTATTTAAGCTGTAGTAAATATATTAATATATTCACCACATTAATATTTACATGCATTACACTTAATAATGTAATATATGATTTCTTCAATAAAATAGTGGTTATACATAAAGTATATTTAATGCCACTAATTTACAACATTAAAATAATTTAATATTATAAATTATTTTAATTTTACTCATCTAATTTTCTTTAATAATTTACTCCTACACTTTGCTTACATATATTAAATATATAATTTTAATATATTTATTATACACAACATCACATATGCATGTCACATATTCCTTTGTGCACTACAATATCACATAACATATCATCTAATAAGAACTTTCTTTGTTTAATTCTTATTTTAATATTACCCAAAAATTTGGGTTGTCACATAATCTATTCATTTGAATTTCTAGATGGGATATAACTTGATCCATGCTAAATTGATGTTCTATTAAAACTTTCATAGTTTTCTCTAAGGCACCAAGTCTTTCATCTTCTTCATTTGATAATTCTTGTGGATATTGAGGTTCTGGATCCGAATATAGATATGGACTTAGATAAGGATTTTCATAAGTTGGAAAAAATTAACTTACTTGGTGTGCATTAAAATTTTCATAGGGTTCTTGATTCCAAACAAAATTATTATTCCAACTATAATAAGAATCCATTTTTCCACAAATCACAAAACAAATATACAACTAACGACGAAATTCACACACAAAAAAATATAATAAATAAATAAAAAATCCTAATACTACGGTTAACCTAAAAAAAATCTAGACGACTCCTAACTGTTCCAAGTTACACCTTAAGGTCCACCAAATTCAAAATTAATCACACCACTAGCCAGGTAAATGTAAGAAAGGTGGGAGTCTCTCCGTGAGTACGGTGACTAATTGAATAACCACATACATTCTAGAATTTTTAATTGTTATATTAAATATTTATTGAATTATTTAAGTATTTAATGAATGTGTTTATTGTTAAATAAATAATTGTTCAAATTTGATTCAATTTGGTTAACTATTTGTTAAATAAATAATTAAGGAAATTAATTATTTTTGCTAATTAATTTAATTATTAAGTTGAAGAATTTTGATTAAATAAATTATTATATTTTAATTTGAATTTGTAAATTAAAAGGATGTGTTAGTGGATTAAATAAAGTTATGATTATAAAGAAAATTATAATTTTGTGGTATTGATTTATGTGTTAAAGTGATTTAATAAATTGTTTTTAGAATTAATTTAATTAAATTAAAGTGTGACAAATAACCTTACTATAAAGGAGTTACTAAAATAAATTAGGGAGTTTAATTCTGGGTTTTTTACAAACAAGGCCTAATGCCTATTAAGTCTTTTATCTAATTGTGTTTTACCAAACAAGGCATAAGGATTAATGGGTTATTTTTTAGTTAGTTAACCAAACAAGCCTTATGGCTTTTGATTTCAAAAATTATATAATCGATATCGCTTATATGTTTTATATTTATATTATATAATTAATATATATTATATCTTATATACGTTAGATATCTAGTACGTAGTTAGAGTTAGTTAGGGAGAAAACAAAAACTCGTAGAAGAAGAAGAAGAAGAAGAAGAAGAAGAAAAGTGAGAGAGAATCGAGAGAAGAAGAAGCTTGAGAATCAAAAAGGGTTGGCCATCATCATCTTCTTCAAACAAGGTACCATCTAAACTCTATTATTATTGTTCTTTTCAAAGTTATAGTAGTATTTCTCTCTCCCAATTTTCTCCATGAAAGCTTTGTAGAAGTGGAATTTTGTTATGTATGTGGTTTTATATGATAATCTAGTGTTGTTAAACTATTTTCTTAAGCTATAATTGAGAATAGTCCATGAATTTATATTATGTATATGGTTGTGAAGAAAACCATTTTTACAGTAGAGTGTTTTTGTGAATATATATTGTTTAGTTTAAAGTAGAAATTGAGAGTTAATTAGTTGTTTAGTTGATAAATTGACCATCTAATTTGATAGAGTATGTATAATTATTGATAAAGATACTTTCAATTAATTGTTTTGGTTGAAAAAAAAAATTTACAAATGTTGATTTTCATTGAAATATCAAAAGTGAGTTTTTATCAAAAACAAAGTGAAATCGATGTTTTAAATTTGTTGTTTATGTTGTTATATGGGTAGAAACATGTTAGGAGTTCTTGAATTATGTTTACATGAAGTTTTTGTATGAATTCATGTGAATTAGTATGTTAGAAACGAGCTTGTAGGCAAAAATGGCTTTTTCTTGTATCGTTGTTGTCAAGTCACAATAAAATCAGAATTAGCCATAAGCGTACGCCAAGCAAAGATGTTAGTTAAATTTAGCCAGAATAACGCTAACATGCCATCAGAGTTTATTTATTTATTTACATTGTTGTCACAACCATCTATCCACGTCACAGCGCCACCAGCATCACATAATATAAGTCGTAAATGCATGAAGTTAGTTTAAAAAATGGTCTCGACAAAGGTACTTTTGTACACATAAATTTTAAGAAAAGTAATGTGATGATGATAGGATCGTTAAATTATGATTTTAGTATTTTTATATCATGAATAAGCATGTTACTAACGATTAACTTGTGTTATAACTTGATTATGTGATTAAATAATCAAACATACATGATGATGAATAGTTAGTTAAGTTGTGATAAGTGGTATGACTAACTATGTCATGATGACATATATATATAGGATATTGTGATTCAATTGTTCGGTTTAATCTACTTAACAAGGCAAGTTTTCTAATCTATTATCTTGTTAATTCAATTATCGTTTTTCAATTCGATTACAATATAATGATGTAAGTTATTCGAGCAAGTTATTCTCAGATTTAACTTGTTGTTTAGCATGCACAACTATATATACTAATGTCTAACATTTCTATCATTCAAATTGCTATGCATGCTTAGTATTCAATTCTAATTAACCTCGCTTAGTATTGTTCAAGCAAGGTATGCTATAGTTATTCAAATCAGATGTTATTAGATTATTCCTAAAGCATGACTTTAGTTTACTATGATTGATTCAATCACGATTATTCTATATAGTATAGTGTTATTGGTTTTTATTCAACTACTCCTTAGTTGATGTTCGTTGAATTCCAAATTACCTTGAAAGCTTATCCAAACCAAACTTCCTTTGGTGCGGACTTGTACTCTAAATATTGAGATGAACAACCCTATTGTTATGATTAGGGGTTAACTTACGATAACGTTAAAATGTTTGTGCACAATACACATCGTATTTAAGGGTCGATCCCCTAAAGACGAGGTCCTTATAGTCTTATGACTATTAAAGTTGGAGTTGAAAGATTACTTGCAACTGTGGACGTAGTTCATGGTCTTACGACCCTCAATGATGTATATTTTCCATATTTTGGGATTTCAGTTTCTGATTATTATTGATAGAGTACTATTCACTTTTGATGAGCTTATTTCGACAGCTTATTATTATTGTTATACTTCTCGTTGATTCCATATTATATCCAAAGTGAGCAATTGTTTTGCTCACTCTTGCATATTTATAAACTCATTGCAGCCTAAAGAAGAGAAGGTAGGTGAACCTTCGACTAGTTAAAGGAAAGGGAAAATGTACAAGTGATGAAGACTTGTAATTTTTACTTTGATTAAGATGTTAGACTTTTATTATGTTGATCTTAGACTTTATTTTAAAGAAGTTATGTAATAATTTTCGCGATTTGAATGATGATTAAAGGTTAGATAACCCGGGAGATTTTTATTATGTAACCCTTTAATGGGGAAGTTTTTTTATTTATTTATTTTTATTATGATCGGGTAGTTAGATATGAATGTTTGATCAAGTGAACACCAAACTCGTGGGAATAAAGTACCGGATTTGGGGTGTCACAAGTTGGTATCAAAGCCTTAGGTTATGAACCTTAGGTGGGGAAAAGCCTTAGGAAGTAACCTTCGAGAAGATAGTGATGATAAACTCTTATCGAAGTTTTAAGGAGGAAGTAATAAAACACTTATGTGCTTATTATGTGTTTACAACTTATGTGCTCGTGAGAGTCGAGTAGTAATGATTAGTAATTAAAACTTAAACTTTGGTCGACAGGATGACTAATATAGGAGGATCCAAAAAGTTAGGGAGGAAGGACTTCAGATGCCAGAGAGGAGGAATCTCGTGACATTCAAGTGGTTTGGGAACAACTACTTCCACGAGAGTCACCCCCATTGCTCACTATGGTCAAGAAGATGATGATGATGATGATGAAAACAGATGAGGAAGATCCCGTGGAGTCGCCATGATGGATGAAGAGGACGAGGAGGAAAGGATTCCACTTAACTCGATAATGGGTCAGATATAACGATGAGGTGCATGACCGCAATGTGGAACTTCAAGATACTATCGAGGAGTTACAAGAGATAGTAGTAGAACAACAATGCACCTCGGCGGCACGTAATGACGACGAGATCCAGGATCGAGAAGAACGACTGAACAATGTTGAAGAGAAGCTGGTTCACACTGAAGAAGAGAACGACCAAATGAGAGCAGAGGTGGCAGAGTTGAAGAGCAAGTTGAGAGAAGAATCTGCAAAAAGGGCAAGAGCCAAGACGCCAGACAAAGGAAGTTTATCATCAAAGCCAAAATAGCAAAGGGAGACGCACAAGCAAGGAGAAGGAAGATGGAAGAAATGGATAACGGTTCAACATCGCGATCAATCGAGCTCAAGACCGGCCGCCGGGTTATCCAATTGGGCCGAGATGCTACCTCGCTCATACTAGATCGTCGAACCATGTTCCGAAAGTTATGGAAGAAGAAGAGCGTCGTAAGGCTTTTATAAAGATCTTAATAGACATCGTAGGGAGTGTACTTGAATTATGTTATGATAAATAATTTGTAAATCCCAAGTGTTATGCAACCTATGGGATATGATGATGATGTCCTCAAACTTTAGTAGTTCAGAAAATAATGTAAAGTAGTAAGTGATGCTATTGTTATGATGTTTTTAAAGAATTCAAAATGAATAAAAGTTATTATTTTCTTTTATCCAAAGTGTTATGTGTTATGAAGTGATTACTTTTTGGGGGCAAGTTAAGTAGAAATTATAAAAAAAAAGAGTTGAGTAATAATCTAATGAATGTATTTTTAACAGAAAATGCCTCCAAGACGTCAACCACCCCGATAGAGAACCACTGAAGGAACCAACAACAATAATGATGAAGCTAACCCCGCTCAAACAATTGGTGACGCGTTCGACATGCAGAGCATCAAAAAAATCAACCGCAGAATCAACCACAAAATCAAAGTTACGACGCTTAAGGACTTTCAAGCGGTTTGACCACCAAAATTCCGTGGGTCCATGAACCTGATTGAGGCACAGACCTGGGTCATGGAGATAGAGAAAGTGTTTGATGTTGCGGGAGTAGGGGAAGATCAAAAGACTGCTTTTGCAACATTCATGTTGAAAGCAGAGGCTAGTTATTGGTGGAAGGCCAATAAAACTCGGGAGGGACCAAGAATTATGAATTAGGATAGGTTCAAGGAGATGTTCTTCGAGACCTACTTCCCAGAGAGAGTTCAAGAGTCGTCATTGAAGTACGCTTTTTAGAATCAAGCAGGAACAATGACGGTGAGGTTTGAGTATACCGCGAAATTCAATGAGTCATGAGAGGTTTCATGCCATATCAAGTCAAGATGCATTTAACGCAAGGCTAAGAGGTTTGAACAGGATCAAGCCCCGGTTGTTTAGTAGGGTTTCTTTGTTCCAGCCAAGACGTTTGCAAAACCGTGATGGAAAAGGCAATTTCTCGCCAAAGGTGGAGGCGAGGTCAGAACCAAGTTCAATCAAGAAAATGTAAAAAGAAGAAGAATGAGGTGGAGGTGAAGAATGGAGGTGGTGGTAATGGAAATGGTAACAACAACTTGAAAAGAAAGTGGAATGGAAATGTGGGGCTGGGAATCAAGAAGGTAACCAAGCAGAATAAGAAGTTTCAAGCATGTGCTACATGCGGAAGTTTCACAAGGGTGTATGCTTAATGGGGAAACGAGTATGCTTTAATCGTGGCTGTGGAGGGTCACATCGCCCAAATTGCAATCACCCAAGAAGAATGTTTGCTACACTTATGGGTCCAAGGATCACTTTTGCTCGTGAGTGCCCTAAGAAGAAAAGTGGAGAGACAACGGAAACAAGGGAGGAAGCAAAGGAGGTATTTTGGGCCATTATCGACCAACAACATCAACCAAACCCACAACCGTAACCTTCAACACGATCTGCAAGATGTCAGGCAATCAAAGGATGTGGTGTGTCGTATTATCCCGATCAATGATATTGATGCTTATGTATTATTTGATTCAAAAAGCTACTTGCTCATTTATATCTGATGAATTTTCTATGAGATTAGGATTGCCTAGTGAAGAATTGAACTTTCCTTTAAACATAGAAATTGTGAATAAGGAAGTAGTTTTTGTTAGGTTCGAATACAAGAACTGTAGGGTGAATATTAAGGGAAACATTTTGATGGTAGATTTGATTCCGATCAGGCTAGGAGAGTTTGATGTTATTTTGGGAATGGATTGGTTGTTCAATTATGGAGCGATAATTGACTGCCAAAAGAAATGTGTAAACCTTATGACTCCGTCAAAGGTAGTATTCAATGGTAGCAAATCGCCTAGACAAAGGAGATGTTTGACGATTATGCGTGCAAGCAAGAAGTTGTCGAGTCAAGGTCGTGTGGGTTATTTAGCTTACATAGTCGATACTCGTAAGAAGGGTGCTAAACCGGAAGAAATACCAAGTAGTTAGGGAATTTGTGGACGATTTTTGGAGGATTTGCCAGCCTTCCTCCCGACAGAGAGATCGAGTTCGTGGATCGACTTAGCGCCGTGAACCGCCCGATATCGAAGGCCCTCAGATGTAATGGCTCGTGGAGATGAAAGAACCGATGGTACAACTACAGAGTTGTTGGACAAGAAATACATTCACCGAGTGTGTCACCGTGGGGAGCACCTGTTATTCAGAAGAAGAAGGATGGGTCAATGCTATTTCAGATTGATTATGTGGAGTTAAACAAAGTCACTATTAAGAATAAATATCCATCACCCGAGAATAGATGACTTGTTTTGATCAATCAAGGGTGCTAGATATTTCTCAAAAATAGATTTGAGAAGTGGGTATCATCAATCAAGGTAAGAAAGGAGGATGTACCAAGATGACATTCAACTCTCAGATGGACATTATGAATTTTTGGTGATGTCTTTTGGTTTGACAAACGCCTCGCAGCTGCTCATGGATTTGATGAACATGGTGTTTAAACCATTTTAGATAAGTTTGTGGTGGTGTTTATCGACGATATTTTCGTGTACTCTAAAACTCAAGAGGAACATGTGGAACACTTACGCCTAACGCCGGAGACGCTAAGAAAAGAAAAGTTGTATGCAAATTCTCTAAATGTGAATTTTGGTCGAACGTGTACAATTCTTGGGCACGAATCGACAAGGATGGAATTTCAGTGGATCCATCAAAGGTCAAGTCGTGATAAATTGGGAACAACCAAGAACTCCATCGTAAGTGAGAAGTTTCTTAGGATTAGAAGGTATTACAGACGGTTTATCCAGATTTCTCCAAGATTGCACATTCGCCGACAAATTTGACGAGGAAATCAGAAAATTTGTTTCGACGAGAAGTGTGAAAAAGCTTCCAAGAATTGAAAAAGAAGTTAAGTATGGCACCTGTGTTGTCACACGGATAATACGTGAAATTTTGTGGTGTATAGTGACGCTCACACAAAGGATTAGGACATGTCCTTACGCAGAATCTGGAAAGTCATATCGTATGCATCAAGACAACCGAAAGAGACTATGAAAAAGGGTATCCGACTCATGATTTAGAGTCAAGGCGGCGGTTGTGTTTGCTCAAGATATGGAGACACTATCTCTACGGAGAGAAATGTGAGATTTTACATGCACCATAAAAGTCTCAAGTATATTTTTCAAAGGACCCGAACACGCGCAAAAAGATGGATGGAATCGATAAAAGATTATGATTGTGAGATCTTTTATCATCCGTGCAAAGCAAACGTGGGTTGCGTATGCCTCGAGTAGGAAAGGCAGGAAAAGTTGATGTTGTTAATCGATAAGGAGGAGCTTATTACAAAGAATGTCAAGGTTAGAGTTGGAAATCAAATTTCCAAAAGAAATCGATGAGAAATTGTACCAGATGGAAGCTACCAAACTTTGGTGGACAAAGTGAAGAACGCCAACCGCAGGATGAGGAATGCAAAAAATAAGAGAAAAAGTGTGGTCGAGGGAAAAGAAATAAAGTACAAAGTTGATACCGAGGGGATGCCGAGATTGAAGGACTAATACGGGTTCCAAAGAAGATCAGATATTAAAGAAGACATCTTCGACCAAGCTCATAACTCGAGATATTCGATTCATCCAGAAGTACGAAGATGTATCAAGATTTGCATTTACATTTTTGGTGGCCAAATATGAAAAGAGACGCGCAGTAACGCGTTGCAAAGTGCTTCGACATGTCGAGAGTCAAGGCCGAGCATCAAAGACCAAGCGGATTACTTCAACCATTGGAGATACCGTAATGGAAATGGGAACATATCACAATGGATTTTGTGGTAGGTCTTCCAACAACTCGTAAAAGGATACGACGCGATTTGGGTGATAGTGGATGATTGACAAAATGCGCACACTTTTTGCCAATAAAGATTAGATTCAATCTTGATCACCGGCAAAACTATATGTTAAAGAGATCGTTGCAAAGACATGGAGTTCCAAGTGTCAATTGTGTCGATAAAGATCCGAGGTTCACATCAAACTTCCGGAAGAGACTACAAGAATGTATGGGAACACAATTGCGAATGAGTACGCATATCATCCGCAAATAGATGGCCAAAGCGAACGAACGATTCGTACATCGAAGATATGTTGAGAGTACGCGTCATGGATTTCAAAGGAAGTTGGGATGAACAATTACCGTTGGTGGAATTTGCCTACAATAACAAGCTACCACGCTTAGCATCGCAAGATGCCGCTTTACGAAGCATTATACTAAGAAGAAGTGCGTAACTCCACCGTGGCCGGGACGAAGTCGTGAACGCCAATCGTTAGGACCGTAATCGGTACAACAAATCGCCGAGGTTGTCCAACTCATCGTAACAAGATTGATAGTCGCTCAAGATGCATAAAAGAAATATGCCGATCAACACGCATAAGATCGTGCATTCGACATAGGAAATTACGTATTCCTAAAAGTTTCTCCTCGAAGGGAAAATTCGATTTGGTAAAAAGGGGAAACTAAGTCCGAGGTTTATTGGACCCTTTCAAGTGCCGAGGAAAGTTGGAGAGGTAGCTTACGAGGTAGCTCTACCTCCGTAATTGCAAAACATTCATAATGTTTTTCACGTGTTTGTTACGCATCAGATAAACTGATTACAAGCACGTAATCGAGTACGTAACCATTGAAGTTTGAGAAAGACTTGTCCTATGAAGAGGTTCCTATCCAGATAGTCGACATGAAAGAAGAAGTGCTCAGGAATAAGGTGATACCTTTTATAAAGGTAATATGGAGGAACCATAATGTCGAAGAGGCCACGTGGGAACTCAAGTTTAAAATGATGAAGAATTACCCGAAGTTATTTGTTTAATCAGGTCTTCGATTCTCGGGGATGTAATCTTTGTAAGTAGGGGAGAATGTGATTTAATGAATTGTTTGAATTGTGATTCGAGGACATAATCCTTGTAAGGAGGGAATGATGTAACATTCCGAATTTTTAATTGTTATATTAAATATTTATTGAATTATTTAAGTATTTAATGGATGTGTTTATTGTTAAATAAATAATTGTTCAAATTTGATTCAATTTGGTTAACTATTTGTTAAATAAATAATTAAGGAAATTAATTATTATTTTGCTAATTTAATTTAATTATTAAGTTAGAAAAGTTTTGATTAAATAAATTATTATATTTTAATTTGAATTTGTAAATTAAAAGGATGTGTTAAGGATTAAATAAAGTTATGATTATAAAGAAAATTATAATTTTGTGGTATTGATTTATGTGTTAAAGTGATTTAATAAATTGTTTTTTAGAATTAATTTAATTAAATTAAAGTGTGACAAATAACCTTACTATAAAGGAGTTACTAAAATAAATTAAGGGAGTTTAATTCAGCTTTTGCCAAACAAGGCCTAATGCCTATTAAGTCTTTTATCTAATTGTGTTTTTACCAAACAAGGCATAAGGATTAATGGGTTATTTTTTTAGTTAGTTAACCAAACAAGTTTTATGGCTTTTGATTTTCAAAAAATTATAACCGATATCGCTTATATGTTTTATATTTATATTATATAATTAATATATATTATATCTTATATAACGCTAGATATCTAGTACGAAGTTAGAAGAGTTAGGGAGAAAAAAAAAAAACTAGAAGAAGAAGAAGAAGAAGAAGAGAAGAAAAAGAGAAGAGAGGAGAGAGAAGAAGAAGCTTGAGAATCAAAAAGGGTTGGCCATCATCTTCTTCAAACAAGGTACCATCTAAACTCTATTATTATTGTTCTTTTCAAAGTTATAGTTGTATTCTCTCTCTCCCAAATTTCTCCATGAAAGCTTTGTAGAAGTGGAATTTTGTTATGTATGTGGTTTTATATGATAATCTAGTGTTGTTAGACTATTTTCTTAAGCTATAATTGAGAATAGTCCATGAATTTATATTATGTATATGGTTGTGAAGAAAAACCATTTTTACAGAGTGTTTTTGTGAATATATATTTTTTAGCTTAAAGTAGAAATTGAGAGTTAATTAGTTGTTTAGTTGATAAATTGACCATCTAATTTGATAGTAGTATGTATAATTATTGATAAAGATACTTTCAATTAATTGTTTTGGTTGAAAAACAAAATTTTGTTGTTGATTTTCATTGAAATATCAAAAGTGAGTTTTTTTATCAAAAACAAGTGAAATGGATGTTTTAAATTTGTTGTTTATGTTGTTGTATGGGTAGAAACATGTTTAGAGTTCTTGAATTATGTTTACATGAAGTTTTTGTATGAATTGCATGTGAATTAGTCTGTTAGAACGAGCTTGTAGGCCAAAATCGCTTTTTTCTTATCGTTGTCAAAGTCATGTCGAAATCAGAATCATAGCTTTACAATGCTACCAGCAAGAAGTTAGTGTGGCGCAGTTGCATCGCCATATCGCCATCGCCAGCAACACGGCTTCATAGTTTATTTATCACACTACTAACGCGTTATATCTCCACGCCACAAAATACGACCCACAGTGTAAATGTGTGCTAAATGTGAAAGTTAAGCAGTATGGTCCGACAAAGGTACTTTTGTTGTACCTAAATTTTAAGAAAAGTAATGTGAATGATAGTAGGACTGTTAAATTATGATTTTAGTATTTTTTATATCATGAATAAGCATGTTACTAGCGATTAACTTGTGTTATAACTTGATTATGTGATTAAATAATCAAACATACATGATGAATGTAGTTAGTTAAGGTTGTAAAATGGTAGTGACTATGTCATGATGACATATGTATATAGGATATTGTGATTCGAATTGTTCGATTTAATCTACGAAAAAAGCAAGTTTTCTAATCTATTATCTTGTTAATTCAATTACTGTTTTCAATTCGATTACAATATAATGATGTAAGTTATTCTGGAGCAAGTTATTCTTGTATTTAACTTGTTGTTTAGCATGAACAACTATATATACTAATGTCGAACATTTCTATCGTTCAAATTGCTATGCATGCTTAGTATTCAATTCTAATTAACCTTGGCTTAGTATTATTCAAGCAAGGTATGCTATAGTTATTCAAATTATATGCTATTAGATTATTCCTAAAGCATGACTTTAGTTTACTACGATTGATTCAATCATGATTATTCTATAGTATAGTGTTATTGGTTTAATTCAACTACTCCTTAGTTGATGTTCGTTGAATTCCAAATTACCTTGAAAGCTTATCCAAACCAAACTTCTTCAAAAGTGCGGATTTGTACTCTAAATAATCGAGATGAACAACCCTATTGTTATGATTAGGGGTTAACTTACGACATAGCGTTAAAATGTTTGTGCACAATACATTGTATTTAAGGGTCGATCCCCTAAGTACAAGGTCCTTATAGTCTTATGATCGTTAAAGTTGGAGTTGAAAGATTACTTGCAACCTGTGGATTTAGTTCATGGTCTTATTTAACCCTCAAGTGATGTATATTTTCCATATTTTGGGATTTCAGTTTCGATTATTATTGATAGAGTACTATTCACTTTTGATGAGCCTATTTTGACAAAGCTTATTATTGTTATACTTTGTTGATTCCATATTATATCCAAAGTGAGCAATTATTTTGCTCACTCTTGCATATTTATAAACTCATTGCGTAGCCTAAAGAAGAGAAGGTAGGTGAACCTTCGACCAGTAAAGGAAAGGGAAAAATGTACAAGTGATGAAGACTTGTAATTTTTTTACTTTGATTAAGATGATAGACTTTTATTATGTTGATCTTAGACTTTATTTTAAAGAAGTTATGTAATGTTTTTCCACATTTGAATGATGATTAAAGGTTAGATAACCTGGATGATTTTTATTATGTAACCCTTTAATGGGAAAGTTTTTTTTTATTTATTCAGTTTTATTATGATTGGGTAGTTAGATACGAATGTTTGATCAAGTGAACACCAAATCCTGTGGGAATAAAGTACCTGGATTTGGGGTGCTCATATTATTGATTCCATTATTGTCACCGTATCATCTGTACAATATTGTATATTATTAAATCAATAATTGAGATGACACAATTATTCATATTATTATTTGCATTATTGACAATGTCTAGGAAGTTCTGTCGAAGAAAGGGGTTTGGTTATTTAATTGCGCGTCAGTAAAGAGAAATCCTTATCGGAAAGCTCATTTTTCCTAGGAACGATCTGATTGTTAATATTGTGAGTTATAATATTATTGATGAATAATTGTTGAAAGATTAAAAAAAGTGTTGATTGAAGATAAGTGATTTGTGGTAAATATTTATTTAATTTTTGATATAAATAGAGGGGTTTATCATGAGGCGTTTGTTGTAAGTTTGGCTTACTATTCTATGAGGAGATGTGCTAATTTTTCAGACCGTCGGTTGAAGTTTTAATAGTAAATCATTATAGACCGTCGGTTGAAGTTTTAATAGTAAATTAACATGGACCGTCGGTTGAAGTATTAATAGTAAATCAATATGGACTGTCAGTTGAATTTTTAATAGTAAATCAATATGGACCGTCCGTGAATCAGTTACTATTTAGTCTATTCTCCTATAAATAGAAGCTCATTTCTTTATTATTTCTTACGAATTCACTAAAACTCTAAAGAGAGAAACTATAGAGAGAATAAGAGAGAAAGAATAAGTGTATTCTGCTACTACACTATTGTAGTATCCAATCTCCTACTAAGGTAAGGAATATTATTTTTCGTATTCGTAAGGGGTATTATGTATTTCATATTCGTACGTGATATGACTTCATACTCGTAAGAATTGTCATTCTATTCCTTATTAATCTGCGGGAGTAACCTTTCTACGCGGATTATCGCATGTATGGTGAATAACCCTTCGTATGCATTCTTTATTAATCTGTAGGAATAACATGTCTACGCGGATTACCGCATGCATGGTGAATAACCCTTTGTATTCATTCTTTATTAATCTGCGGGAGTAACCTGTCTACACGAATTACCGCATGCATGGTGAATAACCTTTCGTATTCATTCTTTATTAAACTGTGGAAATGATCTATCTACGCAGATTACCGCATAACGGGTGAAAATCCATTTGCAATTTCATATATTCTTTCATACTTGTATGGAATATCATTTCTTTTGTACTCGTCAAGGGATATCGTTTTCTTTCATATTCTCCATTTATGGGTATTATTCATACCAAAGTACTATTCATTCAAGGTATTTTGCATGACGGGGTACTATTCATTCGGGTACTATTCACGACAAAATTAGTTTCTTTCTATCCAAATTATTTTTGATACATGAACATCAATCTTGAATTTTACTCCACAATTAGTTATCATGCTGACAATTTGGACATTCTTGAACTCTGGATAAATTGAATTATAAATACTTAATATTTATCCTTGATCTTACTTGATTGATTCGTTATATCATTATTATAATCCTCAGACTTAAATTTGTATTGGAAAGTTATCTTTGGCCCATAGTAAAAAGATGAACAGTTGATTGGTATGATTATGACCAAGAATTGTGTATAATTGGTATAATCATGGCCGAAATTGTGTATTAGTATAATCCTAACCATTGGTTTTACATTTTTATATCTTTGGCCCGTAGTGAAAAGATGAACTGTTGATCATTGGTTTTACAGTTGAACATCTTTGGCCTGTAGTGCAAAGATAGACAATTGATTGGTTTGATCATGCCCATTGATATTACAGTTGAATATCTTAGGCCCGTAGTGCAAAGATAGACAATTGATTGATATGATCATAACCATTGTTGTTACATTTTAATGTCTTTGGTGTAAGGTGTAAAGAAGATATGATTGTTGAGTGTTTTTAGCCTTTGTGGCAAGGACATTGAGTGAAAGTTTCATTAACACTTTGTGGTAAGGAGAAACTGTTGATTTACATTATTATAAACCTGAATTGTGAATTTAACTATAATCTTTGGTGGTTCAGGTGAAGACAGGTGATGAAAGTTCTTTTTGTCTTTGGTACAACAAAGAACTGTTGATGGGTATTACAGGGATGAAATATTAATGATGGACTTTTAATTCGAAGGAGATAGTAGACATTATGTTCTACTTGACTCTTCTAATGGATTGTTGGTTCCGCTGCAGTTGTTGATCTAAAACTTGTTGTCTATTGTATTCTATCAGATTTTTCCATGTTGAGGACTAAGGATAATTTGCTCTACATTATCTTAGTCATAATATTCTTTACTAGGCTATTTGTTCTCACCCTTTTGCTTCACAATTCCTTTCAGGTAATAAAAGTGTAGCTGGGTCGAGCAGAGATAACAGGGGAATAGAGTGATGGTCTGTGACTGTTGAAGTTTCTCAATACATTATGAGACAGCATGACAATATATAATTGTATTAAGAACTTAAAATGTGTGTGACGAATTTTATACGTCATTTAATAGTTAATTTTGGTGAACAACAATAGGGTGATGAGAACCCGACTTTGAAAGCGTCAAAAGTGCTCCTCATTAGAATGAGGATGACATAATTGTACTGAGAGCTTAAAGGGTGTGTTGTCACTATCTTACACGATGTCTAACCATATACAAATTCGTGTTATCATACGATATGGTTGTGCGCATCCACTTACTGACTATATCTATGAGCATTATCTATATACTCTTGGAGTATGGTTGGAATATAATCCTCAGTTTGAGACAATGAAGATAATTATATGGCAAGAAGATACACACCATTAGAATGAACATGATAGTAATCTTCTCATTCTTTTTTGGGGTCTATTGGGTCAACCAAGGTTAATTCTCAAGTCCTATGATATCTATTATAACTTAGATGCATGACCTCCCATGTATGAAGGCTTCCTTGAGCATTTTCCAAAGATTTTAATTCTTAAAACAGTTATCGACTGTACCTTTATGTAAAGTATCATTGGTTTGGAGTGTGAGTGCTGTTATTTGTATTGAAACTCACAGCTTATGTGTTGTCGTATTTTGCACAACAGTTTAATAGTTGTAAATAAGAAAATTTGTATTTGGATTCTGTATCGTGTATTGGGCGACCCAAAATAGGTCGTGTGGACCTATTTTTGGGGCGTCACAATAATCTTGTCTTTCCGCATCGTTGATCCGCTTCGAAAATCCTGAATAATTTAAAAAAATATTAGAAGAAAAAAAACAAATTCGAATAAATAAAAATTAAGGAATATAAAATTAAGTCTAGTCCCGACAACGGCGCCAAAAACTTGATGTAATAAAATTATGTACTGTAAGTGCACAGTGTCGAATTAAAGAACTGGCAAGTACAAGTCGAACCCACAGAGACTAGATTACTTTTAATGTTTCCTTAATATCTATTTTAGGCAAATTAGAAATAAAGATTGAGAAGTAATTAACTAGAATATGAAAATAAATAATGAGGAAATAATTTAGGAATCCGAATCCATTAAATAATAAACATAACATATAATTCAATCACTTATATTTTTATAACTCAATTATGATTTTGATCTCCCTTCCCATTAATTTAGTAATTTTACAATTAACGTGAGCATGCATAGACTATGAATATTTAAGTATTAACTATAACCCATCAAAACTTCTTTCGAGCAAGCATAGATTATGAAAAACTCATATATTAACAATAATCTATTAAAACCTCTTAATTAATTTAAAAATCACATAAGAACTATAAAACAAATGTATTTCAATAACGTAAACATGAAGGCTAAATCAATTAAACATAAAAGCATAAATAATAAAAGAGATGAAAAATATTATCATGAATAATTATTTAATTTCATCTTCATCCTAAATGAAAGAAATTAGCTAGACATGGAAAATAATTAAACTAACTAAAATAAAGAAAAGAAGAAGATTAAAAATAAAAAAGAAAACTCCCTTTAATTAATGACCATCCAATGAATGTACAATAAAGAAGTAATTCAATCTATTCCTACTCCTAACCTAAACTAATAGAATACATAATACTTCATATTCTCTAAAATAAGAGACATATTTATAGGGAAAATAATTTTGAACCCTAATTTAGATTCATTGAACTTGGACACTTTTGTTCCCTTTTCATGTATGTTTCAACTTCCTAGTGGCAATCACCTTCTCAAAGAGATCTTCTAGATAAAGAGATCTTCTAGATAAACTTTCATTTCTCTTGCTGGATTTGACTTGCACACTAAGATTGTTCCACCTCTTTCCTTCTCCTTGCAAGATTCTTCTCGGATATTCCTTACATGAAAAGAGCATTAAATATCGCTTGATCACCAAGATTTTGACTTTATTACAACAAATATTAAATTCTACAAAATAAAATAAAACATATTAATTTAATATACTAATATAATTAAAAAGATAGAATTAGGGATAATAAAAAGTATGAATTATGTGTCTATCAGTAATACTTGCTCTGGGGTATGCCCCATGAATTTGTTTTTTTCCTATCTTTTTATATAACTTAAATTTAACAAAAAAATGATAATATTTATATTTACTTGAAATATTAAATTTAATATTTCTTATAGAGATTAATAATAATAATAAATGTAACGCCCCGAAATCCGGTCTATCTTCACACCCGGATTCCGTACGTCACGAGTACATCCTTCATCCAAAATACATCATTATATACTGAAATATAATGACATACACTCTCAAATTCCAAGTTCTGGAAACTTATAACCTTTTTCATTACAAATAATAATAAATACATTATTCATTTCATCTTACAAGAGTGACTTTTATCCGCCACCAAGGATATATAATAGTTCATTAGACTAGTCTATTGTTCAGTTTTATCTTTCTACATCATAAGTCTTCACTTGATCTTCTCGCTCATTCACCTTCTGACTGGTACTTCATCTGGATACCGTTAGCTTGATCTTTACGGGATCTTTAAGTTCTTCTAACCTTGTTCGCTGAAAATTATTTTTCATTTAAAGCAAGTGTGAGCATTCAATTGCCCAGCAAGTCATAACAGTTGAACAAACAACTTCAGAATTAAAACATTTCTTTAGAACTTCTATAACCGAACAAAGGTTATGAAGCAGCTTGAATAATAGGAATAGTCTCGATTCCTATCATCTTAAAACATCAGTCATTTTCACTTTAAAATACTTTCATTCTTCTACCTTTTTCATACACATCCTATATGGCTAGAATCATTAGCACAGACTTAACAATAATGATTCATGTATAAACAGAACATACTTGTATTGAACAGCTCAATCACAGAATAATGCATATCATAAAAACACCAAAGTGTTCAAATTATGGCTCAAGGCCTCATACATTCCACCACCTTGTACAAATATCACTTGTTCGCACATAGACAGAACTTCTCAAGTTCAACATCTAAGAAGTTTAAGAAACTAGCATTCATGTAATATGAATGAAGTTAGGAATCTTGTCTTACGCACAGCTACAGCTTACATTGAACTGCTCATTCCAATCCTATATAACACATAAGGAGAAAACATAAACACCAATTAGTCATATATTGAACTTACGTATTGGTTTACTCAACTTTACTTCTTAGGGTTTGCGTTCTTGCAATATAAGTTTACGTGACTAACTTCCTTTACTAGTTAACGGCTTTATGACATACGGAGATGTCTTACTCAAAATGTTCATCATCTTGGACGATTTATATTCTTATCTTCTTTTTATAAATTCTCTAGGACTCAGCACACATCACTTATCTGCTAGTAGTCCATATGGTACTGTGAGTGGTTTCCCACAAACAACCAACAAATAAGTTCCCGACTCATCTACACTGCCATCACAATGAGTTAGATCGGTTGCCAGTTTCATATATACCTTCGCTCTCTGAAGAAATTGTTTAGCCCAGCTCCCATATGTCAACCATCAAAGTTACGATTGTACCACAACCTAACTTCTCTTAACTTGTACGAACTATTAAACTATAATGTTCGATTAAGTCAATTTCTTATTCCTTACGGCTTTCTGGATAATTCATCTCTTATTTACTTTCGTTATCCATTACATGCACCCCATGTTCATTACTCGTTCTTAGTGTCGAAGCCATACCAATCGTTGTATGCTAAGACCGATCGTTCATCGCAACAACATTGCGTTCACAGTGTCTATATGCTTCACACTTATCTCTCATTATCATAACATAACATCGAAATGTTATTTATTACCCTCATCACTCAACGTCTAAGGAATCACAACCATAGAATTCCCTCACGTTCGTTCATCCCGACTACGGTCCCCGGATATCGGTTACGTAATCCCGTGATTATATTCCTTTTCATTTAATCTTGTTTAATCTATATGTTCAACCTTTAATAAAGGTTTAAATCACTTGATTAAGTGTTACATTAGTTGAATATTATATTCTTTATCTTCCCTTACATTTCCCCCAAGAGCTGAGCAGTTAAAAGCTCATCTCTGGCTTTTTCCCAACACCGGCCAAGCTAGGCCACTCTCTTCTTTATTCTCTCACACGCTGCATGAAGTTGGAAGTACCGACTTCTGATTCTGCGCGCTGAGCACCACTCTGTTAAGCATGATCAGCAGCATGCGCCAAGCCCCAAACCCAAAAAATTTCTCTAAGTGTTAACTCAATTTTGAGACGCTTACTTTACGATCTCATAACTCCTTCGTTATAACACGGAATGAGGTCGTTCCAAAGCCATTCTCTTCCTTATCTTATGTACTTTAATTCCCCTTGAGCAAAAATTCATTCTAAATCCGGTAACATGCCATTCGATGGGCTTGATCTTCACCCTTTGTTCATTTTACATTTTTAACGCTCTTCGTTTGTTCGTCCGTAATTTGGTCATCCGAACTCGGAACTCGTTGGTTCTTGAGTCCACGACTCACATTTTCTATGTTCTCTTACATTCTTATGAAACCCTACCCACTCGGGTTCATTTACTAACTTTCTAATTCTCTTTTGTCTTTTATGAAATTTTTGCCATAACTTCGTTATAGCTAAGTTTTAATCCGTTCTTCATGAACGTTTCTACCATTCCTAACCAAGAAAGAAGCAACTAACTTATAAAAAATAGTTTTAAACTTGTCCATCAAAAACAATTATCCTACGATGGTTTTAAATTTGTCCATCAATAACATTCTTCGTGTTCTTCGCGTGTTCTTCGTGTTCTTCGTACATTCATCATTTTAATCGATATTTTGGATTATGATTTCATTTTTTATTGGAATTTGATGTTATAGAACACCATTCTTTACTTATTTCACCTACTTCTTCATATAATCCACTCGGATCGTTTTAATTCATTACGAATCTTATACTTCCTTAAGAAATTTATTAACTAAACTTCAAATTTATTATTTCTTCTTTTCTCATGATTTCAACCATATGAAACCATCTCTAACCTTATCTACTTCTTATCTTTATTAAGTTATGTTTTTTTAAACATAAAAACTTAAAGAAAAATTATAAGAGATTAGGTTCCGGATTACCGTTCTCCTTTAATTTTCTCTCGTCGGACAAAGTTTGCACATGAGCAAGCTCTTCCTCCTCCTTCTCCTTTCCATCTGACCTCTTTCTCTCTATGTTGAAGGATTTTCAAAATCCCAAAACAATTGAAATGAGCTTCCTATTTATAGAAAACCAAAGTTAGGGGTAGTTTAGTCATTTCGCCCCCTTAACCTCCTTACTATTCATTACTTAAGCCCTAAGTTTACTTAGCCTCCACACTTACTTAGCCATTAAGTCTTCTTAGCCCTTAAGTTTACGTAGCTCTTAAGTCTTCTTAGCCCTTAAGTTAAGCACTTTAATTAGCTATTAAGCATAAATACTTTACTTATCTATTAAGTTTACTTAGTCATTACTTAACTTATTATTTACTTAGCCATTAAGACTAATCGTATTCTACACATCTCATTCTCGTATTCTCTTTGTATTTAATTCGTACGATAATTGTATTATACGTCGTATCAATCCTCTTCCTATACTCGTATTCCTCACGCATAATAATCCTAATTATTATACGTAAACATTAAATCCTCGGAACTCACTTTTCCTAACCCTTAGGTTTTGAGTCCGCAGGCAAAAACTTCGTTTTTGCCATAACTGAAATATTATTAAATATTCCCTCACGTCTCAAAATTATACGTAATCAATAACTTCTCGGAATTTCAAAATAAATCTCCGAGCAAAAACGGATGAATAGTGTCTATTTCGTCTTTTTCCCCGGAAATATTTTTGTTCCCGAAAATTTTTTATTTTCGTCTTGAAAATTCTTATTCGATCAATCTATCTCGTAGCTAGAATACTCCCGACTTATAATCATCCTAGGTTCTAGAATGATTAAGAAACACATAGCACATAATAGTATTAATAAGTATTCATTTTATTAATAACTAATTCTTTAAACCTAAATTCTGGATAATCCAAAATTCTGGGTTGTTATAATAAATATGAAATCACCGATTTGAAAATTAATTTTAATTTTTAGAAATTTTGATTATTTAGGGATTAATTTTTTATTTATAAATTTATAATTAGTGAAGTAATTTTTCTCTCACTAAATTGAAGAAAGATTCTCAATTTATAATTAGTGAAGGAAAATATTTTGTCGTTAAAAAAATTTATTTTTCACAATACATTACTTGTGAGGGAATAAAGTTATTCGCAAATTTTAAATAGTCATTCTTAAAATATTATTTGTGAAGGAAACCACCCTTTCACTAAATAACAATATTCTATTACCAAATATAATTTGTGAATAAAAAGTTATTCACAATATATCCTTTACAAAAAGGGATAAATCAACTTTTGGTACCTGTACTGGGACACGACTTACAATTTGGTACCTGCGGTGAAAAAAGTTACAAACTGGTGATTGTACTCGAAAAATGTTACACTCCGTTAAACATTAGGGACACGACTTACAATTTGGTACCCGAAGTGAAAAAAGTTACAAACTGGTGATTGTACTCAAAAAATGTTACACTCCGTTAAATAGTAGGGTTTCATCTTTATTCTGTTTGAAAACTAGGGTTCTCTTCTTCTGTCCTTCTTCTTCTCTCATTCTTTTTGTATCGATTCTCCATTGATTACTGGTTCCCAGATATTTATTAAAGGGTTTTCAGTGTTTGATTGAAAGGATGAGCTCGTCTTGGAGTGGAATCGTAAATGAAATCAGGGAAGAAGATTGTAGTTCATGCAACAAAAATGAATGGATTACACCAGAGTTCCCAAGTCGGTGCCACTGTGGAGCAATGATGCGAATGTGGGAGGCAAGAAAAGATGGAACAAAACATCGAGGATCTTCTTCGCGTCAACTTTTCTTCTCTCTCTATATGTTTGTTTCTTCCGTTTGATCAATTTCAATGATTATTTAAAAATTGGAAAGTACAAGCACCAGATTACAAAATTTTTTAAGTACAATCACCAGTTTGTAACTTTTTTCACTTCGGGTACCAAATTATAAGTTGTGTCCCTAATGTTTAACGGAGTGTAACATTTTTCGAGTACAATCACAAGTTTGTAACTTTTTCACTTCGGGTACCAAATTGTAAGTAGTGTCCCAGTACATGTACCAAAAGTTGATTTATCCCTTTACAAAAAATATTTAATTACTACTTAGCGAAGGATACCCTATTGCGAGGAATCGTGTGAATAAAATATTTCTTCGCAATAAATCTCTTGTGAGTGATATATTATGTCTTGTGAAGGATTTCTCTTTTACTAAAGGCCATTTTGGTGTAGTAAACAATTTTAAATATAATGAAATTATCACACAAATACCAAACAAATAAATATATTATAATTACTTATATATTGCCATTACCATTATATTACAGTTCTATTGTATTATATCAAATTTCTACTACGCGAACCAAACCCTACCTAACTATAATAGTTTGATTATGAAAAGTTTTTGTATGATATTTGTTGTTCATCAAAACAATGAAGTCTATAAAGATAATTGACACATTTTAATCTTAAAAGTAAAAATGATTTAATATCACATAGTAAGGTTTCTTTGTTTCAAACACATTTTGAACAGAATCTCATTTGTTAGAAATTTGACAAAAAACTTGAACCAATCTAGCGATGGGGATAATGCGATGATGATGTTCTTAGCTCAATAAGAGAAGGCATTGAAAATCAAGATATTCGAAACGTAATTATACAACGTTACACAAATGAGGCTAATGATGCATAATTTGGGATGATTATTTGAAAAACATGAGGGTGAAAGTTCAAAGTAACTTATACTTAAAGTTGTTGAGATATTTCATATGAATCCCATTTTTCAAAAGTATAGATGGGTTAATAAGAATGGTGAAGACTCGACCTAATAGATTAACCTTTTAAGTAAGGAGATGGTTCAACATGTTTACTATTCTATAATTCTGCTACAAGTGGTATCTGTTGGATTGACGAAACAAGATCAAAGTATACAATCTAACTGAAATTACAGCTGAAGTATGCAAATAACAATTTAAAATTTTTCAACAATTACAATAGATAGCCTTATGAAACATCATTAATTGAGGAAGGATAAAGATATACCTTTAAAGCGTGTCAACCTTTGATGAAGACTTCAAATTCAAATATTTGCTCCTTTGTGATCTCTCCAATCTCCGGATCACACGTTCGTCACAAACTGTATGCAACGTCCAAGAGGTATCCACCAAATGGAACATATTGAAGATGTAATTTTAGATTCTACTAGATCTTTGGTGGCTAACCCTAATTCTCTCTATCATAACAACTAAGGGTTTTGAGAATACTTGCAAGAGAGATATAAGTTGCAAAAGTTGTATTAGTCTTTCCCACAATAAAACTCATCTTATTTAAAGATTAACCCTAATCCTTAACCCTTAAGGAATTGAGTTTTAATTTCATTCACAAGGAACTAAAATAAAATAATAATAATAATAATAATAATAATAATAATAATAATAATAATAATAATAATAATAATAATAATAATAATAATAATAAGACTCCTCTTATTTATTTATAATCTAGTATTTCGCAAATACTTAATTATAAATATTAGTATTTCTTAAAAACTATATTATTGTTATTTAGTCAATTTAATAATAATATTATTAATAATAATAATAAGATAACTAATCTTATTAATTTATAATATTAGTATTTCTCCAAATACTTAATTATAAATCTTAAGCTATTTTATTTATTTAACTAATAAATTAACTACACTTAATTTATTATTATTAAGTCAATCATTTCTAAAATCAAATTTCTCTCTTTTGCAAGTGTGACCCTCTAGGTTCAATATTAAGACGGTAGTAGAATAAATAAATTAGAATGATTCTAATATTATTTATAATGAATTAAACTCCTTTAATTCAAATATAAATAAATAATATTTATTCTACATCATGACTGATGTGATACCCCCAAATCCAGGTACTTCGATTCCACAGGATTTGGTGTTCACTGTATAAATATCATCTATCTATCTACCCATCATAAATGCAAACCATGCAATAGATAGAAATAAATCTTCCCCTTATGGGGTTACATCATCTGAATAATAAACATAATCCCAGGTCATACTAACCTTAAACATCTGTGCGGAAACATAAACAAATAAGTCTTAAACAACATCATTAACTTAAGTCTTAAACAGAAATACATCATCATATAAAACAACAAGTCTTCATCACTTGTTAATCTTGCCCTTGCCTTTGCCTTTGCTAGTAGAAGGCTCGTCGGACCTTTCGTTCTTAACTGCAATGTTATTATTACGCAAGAGTGAGCACTATTGCCCATAAGTAAAATAATAAAATAATAATGTATAATAACATGTGAGTGAATCAAAGACTTCTGAAATAAAAGCTCAACTTTTGAATCAAGAATGAATAACAAGAATCAAAAGATTTCTGAGGGTCGTAAGACCTTGAACTATGTCCTAGGTTAACAAGGGTTATACTTGAAACCTTTAACAGTCATAAGACTATGGACCTTTCTACTCGTACTTAGGGGGAGCAGCCCTTAGTACCATACTGTGCACAATATCTTAACACTAACGCATAAGTAATCCCTATACAGGGTTGTTCATCTCAGTTTGACATTAGAGTCCGCACCAAAGGAAGTTTGGTTTGAATAAATCAATAAGGGTTCTGAAATTTAGAACGTTCATCAACTATGGACTAGTTGAATCAAATAAGGGTTCACTAGTCTAACAAAGTTCAACAATAATGATATTCAAATTGAATAATAATGTCAAGAAGTATACAATAGAACAATTATTGTATAACAGATTCATACTTTGAAAAGATAATCAATCTTTAATATAACAATTTGAACTTGAATAATAGTAATGAGAATTTACTCGAGGTAAATAATAAACTTAAACAATGATAACAAGTAGGGTTAGGAAACTTGCCTCGTGCGTAGATTACACTTTAATTAAACACGTTCCTTGAATTTAATCTTACATACCATTTACATTCACAATACCAGTTAATTATAATTTAACTAATCATAGTAACTTCATTCTTTTTGTCTAACTTTGGTTATGACTATACTTAGTCAAATTATCACACTTATTGTCACATAATAAACACTTTACGAATAATAAGCTAACTATGGATTTAATAATTCAGTCCACATGTAATTATGTTATTTACATGTTAAACATCTATTTTAACATCTTATTATACTTCTAACATATTTCTATGTTTATTAAATAAGGTTAATACCACATTGTTAGACTTAAACATTTTAAAAATTTTCATTTCTGAACATTCTGGAGAGTGGCGCTGTGGTGCCACTTTTATACTTAGGTCTTGGCGTTGCGGTAAGGTTGCGGCTTGAGGCTTAGGTCATGGCATGGCAAGGTAATATATGGCATATTATGGATGCCATGCATGAGATGAGACTTCGAGCTCGAGTTGGCCATGCATGTAAACTCCAGATTCTGATTCTCAGTTCGCGAAGAACACAGAGTTCAGCGAAATAAACATTACATGCATTAATTTCACTAATTTAACATACCCACATGTTAGAATTCATACATAATCACTACCCAACATTTATATAATGATTTTAATCCATTAAAACACATAATTACAGAATTAAAATATGAAATTTTCACTGTTCTTGATGTTCTTGAAGGTTTTTAACATAAATCATGAAAATTAATACTACGAATTCGTTATAACACCGAATCCGTTCATTTAAGGTTTGGTCTCTTCTTATCAACATGCATAATCAAATAAGAGTGGAAATTTTTCAATAACATTTATGTTTGACATATTAAAATCACGTATAAGGCCATATGGCCATAACCCATACTCTGTAAGTTTTGAGCAACATATACGACATGTTTTATGATACTGATGATATGGTTTACATAATATATATATATATATAATCAAATATGATATGGTAACATTTAACACATATACAAACTCATAATCATACCCTTTCCCAATTACAGAGACTTTACAGTAAACTTGAAAGCCATTTTTTTATAAAAACTCAAACCACGTAAATTTAGAATTTGGGAAGGAGAAGATTACCCAGATTGTAGAGTATAGATTAGTAGAGATGATCAAAGATGATCCTTTCACAAATACTTGTTGATTACATACTCACAATTTCTCTCAATCTCACAATTTCTATCTGATAATTTCTCAAACTCTCTCTCCCTCTCTGTTTTCAGACTTAGAAATAATAAGAAAGAAAAGGATACGTATAATATAATAAAGCAACTGACGCGCATAATGGTCAGTTAACCCAATCATGGGTAACTACAATCAACTCCCTTTAGGGCCTTGTTTGGCTAGCACGAATAGACTTCATAACCATTTAATTTAATGATTCTCTTATACTATAGTTTAAATCATGTCACACCCAATTATACAATAACTCAATTAATTTATTTAATTTAAATTAAATAAAATATAATAATTTATCATAAATTCACATAATCATATAATTAATTTTCTCATTAATTAATTATATTAAATTATTAAATCTCTAATTAATTATTAAAATAACATTATGCTTATTAAATATTTTATTTAATTCAATAAGCTCACATAGATACATACTTGAATAATAAATATTCTCCACATTAATTTAATAGATATAACACATATAATTAAATTAATCTATCACAACTGCATCAATTAATTATATAATCTAATAATTAATTCATCGAAAAAAATATTTATTTAATTTAATAAATATTAAATTAAATTATAAAAATCTCGTTTGTCACATCTTTCCCCCTTTAAAAGGATTCTGTCCCCAGAATCACGACTCAATAAATTCGACCCGTTACAACTGACACCTTATAAATAATGTATCATGACTATCCGAATAATATGAATTCAACGTAATTCACAAAGATTTTCACAAAGAATACAAAGAATATATTTTGTGAATAGTTACCGTAGAATTCAATCTTCCTACCATACAATGTCCCGATTAAACATAAGACATGAAATTACTGTCAAGTCTTAATTATTTAATCATATGCATTTCATTTCTTAAAATGTATAACTCTGATTAATGTAAATTAGAAACTCCTTTCTAATTTCCATTCCACCTTGGCCAAGGATTTCTGAGTTATCATTCATCGAATCACATAGGACATTCACTCCCTTTATTGGAATTGGTAGATTCTTTATTGATCACTCACCTATCTCCATATATACTTTATTATGTTCGAGCATATCCTATGACATACTCAAGCGTATTAAGGAATATATCAAAACATAAATCAATATATATATATAAAAGATACTATGATGATCTCAAGTCCATGGATCACTTGTACAACTATCACTATAGGAACTCGTATTGTCAGGCAAGTAAAACTCCATTAGGGTTCTTTTAAGTGAATCATGTTCAGTGAATTTATTCTCCAATAAGCACCTACATACTTGCTTTAGTGTCTCCACATAATTGATTATGAGATCAATCATTTTCTTCAACAGAGAAAGCATAATATGTACTAATCTATCCGCAATCAGTAACCTCACATTAGTGATCTAACGATTAGGAATATTTTAGTTTTAGAGCTATCTTGAATTTATATCTTATTAGCATGATCAACATCATGATTCTAAAAACATTGCTCTTAAACTATGGGTTTATCACATTTATTAATTCAACTAATTAACATGGATAAAGAATGCCTATTGTATTATATAAATTCTCTTATTAATAAATGAACAAGATTACAAAGTAAATGCTTATCACATCCAATGTGATTGGCTTGAGAGCATATTACTTTCAATCTCCCACTTGCACTAAAGTCAATCGCCTTGGTATCTCATACTCATCTTCTTTAAGTGCGATCATCCTACTGTTGGATAAAGTTTCAGTAAATGGATCTGCAATATTGATCTTGAGAGTCAAATATCTCTATAGAGACTGTAATATCCCGAGTGTTTATGATAACGATCCTTAGAAAAGGAAATGAATGGGTTAAAGAATATATAATACTCAAAATATAATTGAGTTCAAGTGAAAGTTAGGAAATAAAACTTACAAGAATTTATTATCAAGAATGGTGCGAGTAGGAAATATAAAATCTATATTAAGGTAATATGTTGAAGTTATTCAACGAAGAGATTTGATGAAAACCTGAGTAAGGTAGGGTTTCAGTGATTCTGAGGATGGAATCCTTATAAGGAGGGAAGGATGTGACAACCCGAATTTTTATAAGTTATTAAAATAGGAATTTAATAATTAAAATTCTTATTATGAGATGTTTTGAGTTTGAGTATATATATATATATATATATATATATATATATATATATATATATATACATGCTATATATTTTTAAATATGTGATCCGGTGTGAAGAGAAATATATATATTCATATATTGGGAAAGTGAGGTTCAATAGTTAAGTCAACTATCAAGAAATTAAATGAATTTGGTAATTAATTTTAAATATTTATTAAATTAAATAAATATTTTAAATAATATATTTATTGAGAAAATAAATAATTTATGAAATTGTGGTATAATAATTTAGTTACGTGTGTGTGATAATTAAATTAAAGCAAAGGTAAATTTTATTCTTTCAAGATTTAATTTAATGAATTAATTAAATTAAATGAGTTGTTTAATATTAAAGAAAATAAGTAAATTAAATAAAGCGTCGTTTTAATCAAATTTATTAACTAAATAAGATATATGATTATTTATTAATCATCAGAAGAATTATAATAAAAATTATAATTATTATAATTATTATTGTAAGTTATGTAAAATAGTTACAGGTGTGACAAATAAAAACTATATAATATAATCTTATCAAAATAAATTGGAATGAGGGGAATTGTGTGTATCCAAACAAGGCCTTGTGGCCTTTGGCTTATTGTAACTGATGCAGACGTAAAAGCCATATCAGTTTCTTTCTACGCATATTATTTTTTTCCATAAGGTTATATATCAGTTAAAATACAGAGGGAAAGAGAGAGTTTAGAGAGAATTGGAGAAGAAGGATGAAGAGTCAAGGAGAAGTAAGAAGGAGATTAAGCAATTGTTCTTCATCACTAAACTAAGATTAGGAAGAATCAAGAGGTAAGAATCAATTCTAAACCCTTCAGTTTTATTTCTTGAGTTCTTTATTGATAAATTGGATTTCTTAAGGAATTTGTTGTAGATGTTAATGGATTTGTATAATCCATTCTATATCATCTAAAAGTGGTTTTAGAGTAATCAAACTCATGAGAACATGTTAAAGATGAATAATATGAGTTTTGTTTAATATATGTATTTTGGGTTCGTTTTAAGACTAAAATTGGTTAGGAGTTTATGTTATAATTGTAAAATTGGTGATTGATTGTGTTAATAAGATAAGAAACGAAAAGAACGCAAGTTGAATGAATCAATTTAGTTAAGAAACGAAGTCGTGGCGATTGAATTCGCTAAATGTGTTTAAAACATGAAAATAGAGTATGAACATGTGTTTTGGGTCAAATTTTAGGTTGGTTAATGTTTTATAAATTGTTAGAATTCTAGTATGTTGTATTTCTATGAATTACGAATCCATAGAATCGAAAACGGACTAATTTGGATGTATATAACTCAAGTTATGAAGATTAGTAGGAGAAAAATGGTCAAAAATCGCGAGAACAAAGAGCTTTGTGTCCGTTTACGCTAATCTGCAAGCGAGATTGCTTGTGCCCTAAGTCATTTGGGGTGCAGATGCACTGTGCCCAAGGCTTAATTGGGCGCAGCTTCACCCAAACCATGTCAGGTGTGACTGTTTTGATTGGTTTTAGTAAAATATTCATAACATTTTCATACGAACTCCGATTAAGGCGATTCAAGATGATCCGAAACGAGGACGAATAGACGTACAACTTTTATTCTTTGATGTTTTCAATTTGAGGTCGGGAAAAGTAGTTAAAATGGTCATCTTTATGACTGATGCGTATTCGGAGGCAATTGGAGGGCGTCGGACATGCACATACACAAGTATAGTAATGTCGACGACAATAGATGTTGTTCTAAGTTATATAACATGAATATTATGAATTATAATGATACTTAACATTAATAAATGATATATTAGATAGGTTGTATACGCATACTAAGTACACACAAGAGAGACAAATCGGGCGTGTGACGAATAAACGTCGAAACGCCGTGATAAGTGATAATGAACGTAAAAAGTGTTTTAAATCAAATGAAATGAATATTATAAGATATTGAATAGTATTAATATAAAACCAATAAGTGGTCCTAGAAAGACTTAAACACTTGAATGAACTTTGAATATGAAATACAGTGAGATATAAGTTAAAAGTTGACACAATCAAATTGAACATTGTGTATTAATTAATAAGAAGGGTTATGGGAGGTAGAGTAAAGTTTACATTACAACTATTATGAATTGCTATGTGACTAATAGTTGATGTTCATGATTATATAATTGTGTAGGGCACATGAAGTGCAGATAACTGTAAGCTGTTAAACTGTTATTGGTAAACAACGATCAAGGCAAGTCTTTCAGTTCCTATTTGCTACATGTGAGTGACGCCCCAAAATAGGTATACAACACCCATTCCGAGTCGCCAAATACATGGTATGTAAAGCAAACTACAACTTCAATAATACAATTGTCGTGCAAAATACGACAACACACATACCGTGAGTTTAAATACAAATATTGTCTTCTAGATAATATCCATACTCAAATAAGTCCTCGTTATAATTATTCAAACACTATTTTATAGAAATAGTGAGGATCGCTAAAACATCTTTCTAGAACCATCACTCCATACCCCAACTAGTTCCTCGCTATGTTCTCACCTCCTGAGAAAAATGGAACAAAAAGGAAAAGGGTGAGCTCAACTAGCCCAGTAAAGAATATTATGACTGAGATAATATACAACAAATTATTGTTAGTCTTCAACAGGAAAAAATCGATAAATATAATAGCCAACAAGTTTTAGATCAACAATCGCAATGAAACAAACAATCCATTAGAAGAGTCAAGTAGAGAATGAGTTCTACTATCTTCAAAGATTTAAAAGTCCATCATCAATATTTTATCCTCGTAACAACAATCAATATACATCTTTAATCAAATATTCATCTTTGCACTACTGCAGCCAAAGATATTCATTTGTATCACCGGTTAATTGGTCATGTTCATCTCAACACTGCTCATCTTTGCACTACGGCCAAAGATATTCATTAGTTAATCATTTATCTTTGCACTACAAAAGTCAAGATATTTAGTAATATCATCATTTAGGACTGAGGATGATGAAAAATATTTTAAAGAAAACGAATCCAGTGAAACGGAAGGACAAATAGTAGGGATTCGTATAACAGTTTATCCAAGATCAATAATACTTCATAAATACCAATTTTGAAGCAGAATTCAAAAATAAAGATCAAAACATGGATAAAATCAAAGATAGTAACCATAATAGACATCTTGGACAAAAAGAAGAAAATTTCATTTTTCGGTGAATAGTGCCGTATTCGTGAATAGTGTCGTATACGTGAATAGTGCCGTATACGTGAATAGTAATCTCGACACAAAAAGTTCCAAATTTGATAAAAATTCAGATCAATACTTCGACATAATGATATTGAAGAAATAATATCATATATGAAGAAAATAACATCCCTTACCTCAAAATATCAAGATTTCCGATCGAAATATATGATATAAGGTCAAGGAAACTTGCAATCGATGAATAGAAACTCACAAAGTATCTAAATACTCACAAAATACACTCAATAATCTAGAGAGAGAAAGAGAGAAAACTTGTTTCTGGTGTGATTTTCAATTCTAACTTAGCCCTCTATTTATAGGAAAATGTTAATAGACTTGACCTGCAACCTGATGGCTTTACCTGCTACTATTCTCACCCACCACATTTGAAATAAATTCAGCACATTTCTTCACCAACCACAAGTGGGGCCCACTCAATTCTAGAATTTTCTACCAAAATCATTTATAAACCTAATTTCTGAATCAGTCACCTCTTAAAATTCATAACAAATCATACGTTCATTTTTAACGGTTCAAAATTTGTGGACATACACTCAACTTATATATGTATAACATATCCAAAAATTACAACGATCCAACAGTCGGATTAAAAATTATAACACACACAATATATCTCAAAAACACTGGTTTAATTTTTAATACCTTCATTCCGACAAAAATACTGATAAAACACCTCAACATTAACTCCTTCATTTTTAACCACAATAAATATATCCAACATTTATATCCACATAAAATAAATATTTTCTTATCATATGAATCAATAATTAATTATTCACAAATAATATTACGTAATCACATTTATGACAACCAGTAGCTCCTCAGAAAGAGGGGCTTTCCAATAAGAATTTCTCCTTATCATGCGCAATTAGGTGACCAAAACCTCTCCTCGATGTAACTTTCTAGACATTGCCAATAATGCTATCTAATAATATTATTCAAATAATATGAATTATTGATCCGATAATGGGAAATCATGCAAATGACAATTATGAAACAACAATAATATAAAATATCAACGCAACAATTATTGAATCAATAAAATAAAATATTGAACAAGAATTCATCGTAATAATTATCGAGTAGTGCTTTCACGTAAGGATCAATAATTCATCATCACTGTGCATCCACGCCAGACATCGTATTTTAACCACCGGGTATTCCAACAAGTTGTTAATTCAGAATAACTACGCCGTTATTTATAAAAACTCAAACTTGTCATTTTCTTCATCCGACAGCTTATTCTCGTTATGGGGCCCATAAATGATAATATGGTCGTCGCATTTAATATTTCCCGACAACAAGAATATTCCACGACCAAAACTAATATTCCCTGACACAATGATTATTTTATAACCACTTGCATATTTTTCAAAATTTGCACATTTCACCCATAACTAGAGAATTATATCAAATTACCACCTTAATATTCACAAATATAATTAGAGGAAATTTGATTTTATTTATAATAAGTTGGGGTCTTACAACCTCCCCTCCTTATGAAATTTCGTCCTCAAAATTGACATACGTACCTGGTGTTTCGAAAAGGTGAGGATACCTCGCTTTCATTTCTGATTCCAACTCCCAGGTCATTTCTTCAATAGTATGGTTTCTCCATAAAACCTTAACTTGTGGTATAACCTTGGTGCATAGGACATGCTTTTTCCTATCCAAGATCTTAACAAGTACTTCTTCGTACGTTAAATCTTCGGCTATCTCGTCTGGTTCTAATGCAATAATATGGTTCGGGTCTTTCACATATTTACGAAGCATGGATATGTGAAAAACATTATGAACACGAGACATACTTGGAGGTAATGCGAGTCTATAGGCCACATTTCCTATTCGGTCAAGAATCTCAAATGGACCAACAAATCGTGGATTGAGCTTTTCTCGCTTCCCAAATCTTGTAACTCCCTTCCATGGTGCAAAACATAACAATACATGATCCCCAATATTAAATTCCACGTCTTTTCGATGAAGATCTGCATAACTCTTTTGTCGATCTTGTGCCGTTTTGTATACGTTGTCGAATCATTTGGATCTTTTTCGTAGTCATCATGCATTTAATTCTCGTCCCAACAACGTTGCTTCTCCCACCTCGCCCCAAAGATACCGGAGAACGACACTTTCATCCATATAACACCTCAAATGGAGCCATGCCTATACTTGCTTGATAACTGTTGTTGTAGGAGAATTCCACCAGTGGCAAGTACTTATCCCAACTTCCTTTAAAATCTAGGACACAAAGTCTTAATAGATCTTCAAGGGTTTGAATAGTCCTCTCGATTGTCCGTCCGGTTTGAGGATGGTATGCCGAACTGAATCGTAAATCCGTGCCCATAGCTTTCTGTAAGCTAACCCAAAATCGTGAAGTGAATCTTGGGTCACGATCCGAAACTATGGATACTGGCATGCCATGCAATCTCACAATCTCATTCACGTACATGCGAGCAAGACGTTCAAGGGAATAAGTCTCACATATCGGTAAGAAATGGGCAGACTTGGTTAATCTATCAACAATAACCCAAATCGCATCTATGCCTTGAGAAACTTTGGGAAGACCTGTAACGAAATCCATAGTAATGTGTTCCCACTTCCATTTCGGAATCTCAAGTGGTTGTAATGGACCCTTTGGCACTTGATGCTCTACCTTTACACGTTGACAAGTTAAACACCTCGAGATAAACTCCGCGATCTCTCTCTTCATATTGTTCCACCAAAATGTATGTCGAATATCATGATACATTTTGGTACTCCCAGGATGGATTGCAAACGGGGTGTTGTGTGCCTCCATCATGATTCTATGCTTCAAGTCAGAATCGTTAGGAACACAAAGTCTGGAGTTGAATCTAAGTATTCCTTCTTCATCGATTCTCGCTCTAGAATAGCTCCTTCTTGCGCACTTTCTTCTTCATACGACGCCTCCAGGTCCGTAGCTCGAGCAAACTTTAACTTTATCGATTAAAGTCGGTTCTACTCAGATATTCGCCATCATCATCATGTGGGTCCCTGGAGTCTTTAATTCTACCTCCATCCTTTGCAAGTCATACAGAATGGGCCTTTGCATTAACAATATCGCACTCGATCAAGATATGATCTTCTACTCAACGCGCTACTACTACGCTCGCTTTTCCGTGATGATATTGAATAGTGTGATCGTAATCTTTCAATAGTTCAAGCCAACGTCATTGCCGCATGTTGAGTTCTTTTTGGGTGAAGAAATATTTGAGGCTTTTATGGTCCGTATAAATCTCCACTTTCTCCCCATACAAGTAGTGTCTCCAAATTTTCAACGCGAATACGACTGCTGCCAACTCTAGATCATGAGTAGGATAATTCCTCTCATATTCTTTGAGTTGTCGTGAGGCATAGGCTATGACTTTCCCATGTTGCATGAGAACGCATCCTAACCCTTTGCTCAAGCATCATCAGATATAACAAATCCATCCATACCAAATGGTATTGCTGTAACAGTGCCTAAATGAGTCTCCTCTCGAGCTCTTGGAAACTCTTCTCGCATTCCTCGCCTCCATACAAATTTTGTATCTTTTCGAGTCAATCGAGTTAACGGAGTAGCGATTCGAGAAAATCCTTCCACGAATCTCCGATAATAACCAACTAAGCCCGTAAACCTACGACTTTGGCCACCGACTTTGGTTGCTCCCAACTTTTCAGATCGATTCAATCTTATTTGGGTCGAAAGATACTCCATGTTTTGACACCACGTGCCCAAGGAATGCTACTTCCTCAAGCCGTAACTCGTGATTTCTTCAAACTTGGCATAAAGTTTGTTTTCACGAAGCCTTTCAAGTATCGACTTCAAATGGTGCTCATGATCTTCACGGCTTTTGGAATAGATGAGGATGTCATCAATAAAGACAACAACAAACCGATCCAAATATTCCTTGAATACACGGTTCATCATATCCATGAAAGCAAAGTAGGAGCATTAGTCAATCCAAAAGACATGACTAAGAATTCATAATGCCCGCATCGAAGTTCAAGGTAGTCTTTGAATATCCTCGCTTTTAATCTTCAATTGATGATATCCGTAATGAAGATCGATCTTTGAAAAGAATTGTGCTCCTTGCAATCGGGTCGAACAGTCATCAATGCGAGGTAGCGGATACCTATTCTTGATGGTGACATGGTTTAATTCTCAGTAGTCAATACAAAGTCGCATACTCCCCGTCTTTCTTCTTTACGAATAAAAAACAGAGCACCCCAATGAGATGTACTAGACTAATGAAACCTATGTCTAACAATTCTCGTAGTTGGACTTTTAACTCCTCAAGTTCAATAGAGCCATTCGATATGGGGTTTTAGAAATGGGTTTTGTACCCGGCTCAAGGTCAATAAAGAATTCAACATCACGCTCGGGGTAGACCGGAAGTTCTTCGTGAAATACATCGAAAAATTTCTAACAATGTAAATATTATTCAAATCGACTTGTCTTTGTTCAAATCCATAACATGGGCTAAGAAAGCTTGGACATCCGCTTTTTCAATAAACGAATAGCTTTATGGCTTGATATGATAGTGATCGATTTTAGTGGTTTAGTTGTTTGAATTGTATGACAGTTGGTTAGGAATATGAAAACTAACAACCTTATTTAAAACAATCAATTTTGCAAAATGATGAGTGGTTAACCAATCAATTCCTAAAATCACATCAAAAGCAAGTATCTTTAAAGATATAAGATCAATGGTAATGTGATAGTGCCAACTTGGATCATGCAAGATTTATAAACTATAGATGTAACGAAGGTTTCACCCAACGGAGTTTCAACAGATAAGTCAAAGTCTAATTTCTCCGAGTCAAGTTTAAACGTTGAGAGCACAAGGAGAGAGATAAAAGAATGGGTAGAACCCAGATTCTAGTAAGGTATAAACTTCGCAAGAATTCAAGATTAGCGTACCCGTAATCACCTCGTTCGGGTTCCTCACATTTTGGCTAGTCACGACAAACGCTCTTCTAGGAATCGCTGATTTCGACTTATCCGAGATAGCCCTTGGAGTCACCATCCCCGTTGAACTTAGTCTTACTACAGAACAATCCTGAGCTATGTGGCCTTCCTTTCCATAGTTGTAACATACCTTGGATTGTTGTGGGACGGCCAATGATATGTCCCTCTTTCCCGCATTTGTAACATCTAACTGACGGTCGTTCTCCTCCCCTAGAATTTGTTGTTGGTGCTGGTGCTGCTGTTGATGTCTTCCCGTCATTGTTGAATCTCCTCTTTCTAAAATTTCCACTTGACTCACCTCTCCTATTATCATGGCCACGATGACCACCCGAGTGGTTACCGCCTTTGTTCGTATTTTTCCCTCCTCGTTGGTTATCATCGCTCTGATGACTGCTGTCACCATTATGACCCTGGTTGTGGTCCCTCGGTTGAACATACTCATTATCTCGCTCTAATAATTGAGCCCTATTTACAACATCTGAATATAAAGAAAATTTATGAGATATAAGATATTGCCGAATCTCGGGCTTTTAGACTCTCGAAACATCCTCGTCATTTGTTCCTCATTTTCGACCAAATGAGGTGCAAAACTCGATAACTCGCAAACTTCGCCTCGTCTTTGGGACACCGCCATGTTGTTTTGTTCCATCGATAAACTCCACCTCCTTCATACGATTTAATACTTTCGTGAAAGTACTTGTCATTGAATAGTTTCAAATGTTTCCCAAGACATGTTGAAAGCGGTCGGGTTGGTACGCTTCACGCACTCCACCAAAGAAGTCTCGCTTCACCATGAACATAAAGGTGGCGAATGGAACCTTCGTTCCTCCGTGCATCCCAAGACATCGAATATCTTGGTAATTTGCTTGACCCACGTTTTCGCCATGATCGGATCCGCTTTCCCTTAAATTCGTGGTCCCAACTCCTAGAATCGCTTGGGTTGTGACAAGTCGCGCGCATTGCTATCATTTCCACCGTATTTTGTGCACGAAGTCTCCTCGTCGCGGTTTTGCATGAACTCGCAAAAAGCTCCTAAACATTCCATCATTCATCGTTTGCTTTGTAGTAGTGTTATTTACAGGAGGAATATTGCCTTCCTGTTGCACGCGTTCTCCGGTTTGTAACTAAAGGTTGTTCCACGCCTCATACACTCCATTGTTAACGCTTTCAACGGCCATTCTTAAACATCGCTTATAAAACAAGGGTTAATTAAACAAATTAACATACAAATAAGCTCTACTCATCCTCCTATATTACGACCGACCAACAAATAAGCTTAGATAAGACACACTAGCGAAGGATTTACTCATCTCTCCCTCCTAGTTCTATTCCTCGATCTCCGCCAGAGACCATATCCCTAAGCTCGATACTAACCGTGACGCCCCCAAAATAGGTATACAACACCCATTCGAGTCGCCAAATACATGGGTATAAAGCAAACTACAACTTCAATAATACAAATTCGTGCAAAATACGACACAACACACATGTGAGTTTAAATACAAATATAATCTTCTAGAGATAATATCCACACTCAAATAAGTCCTCGTTATAATTATTCAAACACTATTTTATAGAAATAGTGAGGATCGCTAAAACATCTTTCTAGAACCATCACTCCGCACCCCGACTAGTTCCTCGCTATGTTCTCACCTCTTGAGAAAAATGGAACAAAAGGAAAAGGGTGAGCTCAACTAGCCCAAGAAAGAATATTATGACTAAGATAATATACAACAAATTATCATTAGTCTTCAACAGGAAAAAATCGATAAAATATAATAGCCAACAAGTTTTAGATCAACAACTAAAAATGAAAACAAGAATCCATTAGAAGAGTCAAATAGAGAATGAGTTCTACTATCTTCTAAGATTTAAAAGTCCATCATCAATATTTTATCCTCAGAATAACAATCAATATACATCTTTAATCAAATATTCATCTTTGCACTACTGTGCCAAAGATATTCATTTGTATCACCAATTGGTCATGTTCATCTCAACACTGCTCATCTTTGCACTACGGGCCAAAGATATTCATCGATTAATCATTTATCTTTGCACTCTGGTAGTCAAGATATTTAGTAATATCATCATTTAGGACCGAGGATGATGAAAAATATTTTAAAGAAAACGAATCCAAAGTGAAACGGAAGGACAAAATAGTAGGATTCAGTATAACAGTTTATCCAAGATCAATAATACTTCATAAATACCAATTTTGAAGCGTAATTCAAAATAAAGATCAAAACATGGATAAAATCAAAATATAGTAACCATAATAGACATCTTGGACAAAAAGAAGAAAATTTCATTTTTTTATTGAATAGCCAGATTCGTGAATAGTGTCAGATTCGTAAATAGTAGTGCGATACGTGAATAGTAACCCCGACACAAAAAGTTCCAAATTTGATAAAAAAATTCAGATCAATACTTCGACATAATGATATTGAAGAAATAATATCATATATGAAGAAAATAACATCCCTTACCTCAAAATATCAAGATTTTCGATCGAAATATCTCAGATAAGGTCAAGGAAACTTGCACTGATGAATAGAAACTCACAAAGTATCTAAATACTCACAAAATACACTCAATAATCTAGAGAGAGAAAGAGAGAAAACTTGTTTTTGGTGTGATTTTCAATTCTAACTTAGCCCTCTATTTATAGAAAAAAATGTTAGTAGACTTGACTGCAACCCGATGGCTTTACCTGCTACTATTCTCACCCACCACATTTGAAATAAATTCAGCACATTTCTTCACCAACCACAAGTGGGGCCCACTCAATTCTAGAATTTTCCACCAAAATCATTTATAAACCTAATTTTCGAATCAGTCACCTCTTAAAATTCATAACAAATCATACGCTCATTTTTAACGGTTCAAAATTTGTGGACATATACTCAACTTATATATGTATAACATATCCAAAAAATTACAACGATCCAACAATTCGGATTAAAAATTATAACACACACAATATATCTCAAAAACACTGGTTTAATTTTTAATACCTTCATTCCGACAAAAATACTGATAAAACACCTCAACATTAACTCCTTCATTTTTAACCACAATAAATATATCCAACATTTATATCCACATAAAATAAATATTTCCTTATCATATGAATCAATAATTAATTATTCACAAATAATATTACAGAATCACATTTATGACAACCAAAGCCGTTCCTGTGAAAGAGGGGCTTTCAATAAGAATTTCTCCTTATTGGCGCCGCAATTAGGTGACCAAAGCTCTCCTCGATGTAACTTTCTAGACATTGCCAATAATGCTATCTAATAATATTATTTAAATAATATGAATTATTGATCCGATAATGGGAAATCTCATGTTGATGACAATTATTGAAACAACAATAATATAAAATATCAACGCAAAGAATTATTGAATCAATAAAATAAAATATTGAATAAAGAATTCATCGTAATAATTATCGAGTAGTGCCTTCACGTAAGGATCAATAATTCATCAATACACGTGCATCCACGCCAGACATCAGTATTTTAAACCAACGGTATTCCAACAATGTTGTTAATGTCAGAATAACCACGCCGTTATTTATAAAAACTCAAACTTGTCATTTTCTTCATCCGACAGCTTATTCATTATATGGGCCCATAAATGATCGCTACTGGCCGCATTTGAATATTCCCGACAACAAGAATATTCCACGACCAAACGAATATTCCCCGACACAATAATTATTTTATAACCACTTGCATATTTTGCAAAATTTGCACATTTCACCCATAACCAGAGAATTATATCAAATTAACACCTTATTATTCACAAATATAATTAGAGGAAATTCGATTTTATTTATAATAAGTTGGGGTCTTACACAAATAACATAATGTGTTGAATGTGTGAAATGTTAAAGTCAACTTATGACTACGTTGATTGAGTAAAGCATGCTGATTGAGTAAGGAACTCAATCTTTATACATCTTTATACTTGTTATATGAACTGTAACATGTATGTTATGTTATTCCAATGTTTATCAGATATAGGTTGAGCATGCTATTATGTGCTACGTGATGCATGAAAATTGTTAGATTTTGCTGGGCTGTTGAGCTCAACCTTGCAAATAACCATTTTTGCATATTAAGGATTGAAGATGACACTATGTGCTACTTGAATGAAGTGGATCAGAAATAATATACGAAGATTAATATTTTTGCTAAAGTTGTTATTTCCTGAAACCATGATTAAGACTCATGAGATGTATTAAATATTTTATGATGTATAGTTTTATATTGAGTTGTAAAGCTAAAGTTAGTTATCTGATATGTAGAGGTTATTGGGATTGAAATGTAAAATTTTATATGATAACAGTGATAAAGCGAATCATAAAATAAGATTGATTCAAAGTCATGTAGTTGATAAAGGTTTTGATTCAGGGAATTAAAGTAAGAAGACATAAAAGTTTAAATTATTCTGCATTTTATAAAGTTTAACATCGAATAATGATGTAAAATCAGAAGGTAGATGTGTTATTAATGACCAAAGTTGAGAATTAAATTGTATGAATTTTGGGATCATTACAGTTGGTATCAAAGTTGTAGGTTATAAACCTTAGGTAGGAGTACCGTAGGCTATAACCTTAGAGAAGATATGTGAAGATAATGAAAGAATAAGCTCAGATAGAGTTTGAACAATAAGAAGTAATTTAAGAAACGTATAAAGAAGGGATTAAAACATGCGTGAGAGGATTCAAAGAAGAATCTCGCAGAGTTATGGAGTTACCCAACTCCAATAATAAGAATGTAAGGTGATAATAAATAGACAATGTCTATGAGAAGAGAATGGTAAGGAAGTTAAGAATGAAAGTTATAGTTAAGTATGGTACAGTGGTACTCTTTAGTAGTTGATGTAGGGTATCTGGGCTAAACGATTCCTTCATAGAGCGGAGGTATATACGAACTAGCAACTCAGAACCTAGTTTGTTGGTTGTTTATGGGAAACCACTCAGCGTACCATATTAAAACTAATAGAGACTCGATGTGTACCAAGTGGAGAAAATGGATACGTATGATGAAAATGTGGAACTCGAATGAAATGTTGAACAATATAAATGAAGTTGGAAATTCTTAAAGCAGGAATTGTTATATAAACAAGAAGATTCAAAGAAGAATCTTGAAGAGATATGTGGATAAGAAATGGGAGTTACATAACTCCAATAGCCAAGATAACGAATAATGTCGTAAATGAAAGGAAAGAAAGGGAATCGTAAAACAAAACGATCACGAGTTAAGGAAAGAATTTTAAGGGAGATGATTATAGAATAAGATCACGACGTGATCTGTTTAAGTTATAGAAGAAAGATGGTATATAATGTTTGAATAATTATAGCTTAATGATATGAAGATGGTGTACTATGAAATAGTACGAGATAACTCACGAGGAGTTATAGATGATGTGATACGAGGAATTCGTATCGAGCAAAGAGCAAGTTATGAGGAAGATAGGGTTAGGTGGGATTTCAATTGAGGACTCATGTGATGGCTGAGTTGTACAAACTATTGTATGGGCGAGGGTTTTGTGCTTGCACTCAGTTTATCACATTGATAATCATTGGAATATTGGTGTCGCGCTATCAATGTATGTGTGGTGAAAAGTTGATTCTGTTCTCATGGGTATATTTGATAGTTAGAAACTATTAAGATTAGTCAGATATTATTAGGATTAGGCGTGATTCTTAAAACTAATGCATATGGTAAGTTCGTGACTCACAATAATATGGTATGTTTTGAACCCCTCAGCAAATGGACGCCTATGGTCTGACTAGGATAAGTTCTTAAACTCATACTATTGTGGCAAGTTCCTGAACTTCCAATGTGCGTTAAGTTTGATGAACTATACTGGGGTATAGATAAGTTATGAATGAAGAATTGAGGATTATGGGAATAGTTAGAATTATTAAGCAATGGATCAGTATAGAAATTGGAGACATAGGTTTTCTAAATCTACTAGCTATGCTAGACTTTCGATATTTATTGACTTCGTGCTGATGTTTTCACTTCTATTTTCTTGAAAAACAATAGATCAAATGATGAAACCAATGAATTTTAAAAACAATATCGTTATTCGTATGTCTATGCTAATTGCTTCGGCTAGAAAAAAAATGATTTGAAATATATCAAAATGTATTTTTATATCATCAATGCATCATGGAACCTGGTGCAGAGATGATAAAAATGATGGAGTCATCAATGCATTATTACTTAATGTTGGATGTGATCTAAGGATCGTTAGCCCACTATGGTATGATGTAGTATGACAAAGTCACAAAATGACGGAATCCTCAAACGGACTGTAAATACAGTGCGGTATCATGACGTCATAAAAAGATTCTTGAGATTTTTTTTAGATATGGGAATATATATATATATGTATATGTATATTTCGATTGATGTCCGAATTATTTTAGAAGTCTATGCTATTTGATTCAGCTAGACGATTATTGAAAGATGTTCATGAAATTCAAACGTTCATTGAAAAGTTATGCCAAACCAAAATTTTTTTGGTGCGGATTCAGATGTTGAAAAGCTGAGGTGAACAACCCTATAAGGGGACATGTTTTCGGGGACAATGGTTCCGAGCGTAACGCATATAGTCGTTACAAAACACTACGTTATGACTAACGTAGTGGGTACAATAAGTTGGACACCTAGTGTATGCAGGAGGGTGTTTTCAGTCTTTGTGTGATTGATAAATACTCTGATTTGCAGTGTGAAGGATTGAGTTGAAGCACTAGTAAATCGAGAATAGAGTTCACGGTCTTGTGACCTGTCAGCATGATTTGGAATCTTTTAAATTACTGTTATTCATATCAGTTCCCAATTATTGAGCAATTGTGGAAGATTATTGTTATTCAAGAAAGAAATGAAATTCCAGAAAAGAAGAGAAATGTAAAACTCTTAGATGATGAAGAGGTGAGGAATATGATGATCTTAGAAAGATCCTAAGAGAAAGAATTTGGTTATATAACCTAATGAATGAATAAAGTATTAACATAAAATCTACTTTGATAGATTGAATGAATACAGATTCATAAAATTTCGAGGACGAAATTCTTAGAAGAAAGGGTGAATGTAATATCCTGAGTGTTTATGATAACGATCCTTAGAAAGGAAATGAATGGGATAAAGAATATATAATACTCAAAATATAATTGAGTTCAAGTGAAAGTTATGAAATAAAACTTACAAGAATTTATTATCAAGAATGGTGGGAGTAGGAAATATAAAATCTATATTGAGGTAATATGTTGAAATTATTCAACGAAGAGATTTGATGAAAACCTGAGTAAGGTAGGGTTTCGGTGATTCCGAAGACGGAATCCTTATAAGGAGGGAAGGATTTGACAACCCGAATTTTTATAAGTTATTAAAATAGAAATTTAATAATTAAAATTTTTATTAGGAGATGTTTTGAGTTTGAGTATGTATATATACATGCTATATATTTTTTAAATATGTGATCTGGTTTGAAGAGAAATATATATTCATATATTGGGAAAGTGAGGTTCAACAGTTAAGTCAACTATTGAAGAAATTAAATGAATTTGGTAATTAATTTTAAATATTTATTGAATTAAATAAATATTTTAAATAATGTATTTATTGAGAAAAATAAATAATTTATGAAATTGTGGTATAATAATTTAGTTACGTGTGTATGATAATTAAATTAAAGCAAAGGTAAATTTTATTCTTTGAAGATTTAATTTAATGAATTAATTAAATTAAATGAGTTGTTTAATATTAAAGAAAATAAGTAAATTAAATAAAGCGTTGTTTTAATCAAATTTATTAATTAAATAAGATATATGATTATTTATTAATCATCAGAAGAATTACAATAAAAATTATAATGATTATAATGATTATTGTAAGTTATGTAAAATAGTTACAGGTGTGACAAATAAAAACTATATAATATAATCTTATCAAAATAAATTGGAATGAGGGGAATTGTGTGTATCCAAACAAGGCCTTGTGGCCTTTGGCTTATTGTAACTGATGCAGACGTAAAAGCCATATCAGTTTATTTCTACGCATATTATTTTTTTCCATAAGGTTAGATATCAGTGAAAATACAGAGGGAAAGAGAGAGTTTAGAGAGAATTGGAGAAGAAGGATGAAGAGTCAAGGAGAAGTAAGAAGGAGATTAAGCAATTGTTCTTCATCACCAAACTAAGATTAGGAAGAATCAAGAGGTAAGAATCAATTCTAAACCCTTAAGTTTTATTTCTTGAGTTCTTTATTGATAAATTGGATTTCTTAAGGAATTGGTTGTAGAGGTTAATGAGTTTGTATAATTCATTCTATATCAACTAAAAGTGGTTTTAGAGTAATCAAACTCATGAGAACATGTTAAAGATGAATAATATGAGTTTTGTTTAATATATGTATTTTGGGTCTGTTTTGAGACTAAAATTGTTTAGGAGTTTATGTTATAATTGTAAAATTGGTGATTTATTGTGTTAATAAGATAAGAAACGAAAAGAATGCAAGTTAAATGAATCAATTTGGTTAAGAAACGAAGTCGTGGCGATTGAATTCGCTAAATGTGTTTAAAACATGAAAATAGAGTATGAACATGTGTTTTGGGTCAAATTTTAGGTTGGTTAATGTTTTATAAATTGTTAGAATTCTAGTATGTTGTATTTCTATGAATTACGAATCCATAGAATCAAAAATGGACTAATTTGGATGTATATAACTCAAGTTATGAAGATTAGTAGGAGAAAAAGGGTCAAAAAATCGAAACGATGTAGCTTGAAGGTCCGTTTACGCTAATGGGCGTGAAAATCGCTACTGTGCCCTAAGTCATTTGGGGCACACTGACTTCTGTACCAAAGAGGGTGTTGTATGTGATGTGCCCAAGGCTTAATTAATGTATTCGCTACCATACTATGTCAGGTGTGACTGTTTTGACCTTTTGTAGTAAAATAGGCATAACGTTTTCATACAAACTCCGATAAAGGCGATTCAAGATGATCCGGAATGTGGACGAATAGACCTACAAATATTTTGTTTTAGGTGTTCAATTTGAGGTTGGTAACAGTAGTCAAAATGGTCATCTTTGTGACTGATGCGTATTCGGATGCAATCGGAGGGCGTCGGACATGTACATACACAAGTATAGTGATGTTGACGATAAATATGTTGTTCTAAGTTATATAACATGAATATTATGAAGTATAATGATACTTAACATTAATAAATGATATATTAGATAAGTTTTATACGCATACTAAGCACACACAAGAGAGACAAATCGAGGCGTGTAGATTTAATAAACGTTAAACGCATAGTGATAAGTGATAATGAACGTAAAAAGTGTTTTAAATCAAATGAAATGAATATTATAAGATATTGAATAGTGTTAATATAAAACCAATAAGTAGTCCTAGCAAGACTTAAACACTTGAATGAATTTCGAATATGAAATATAGTGAGATATAAGTTAAAAGTTAACACAATCAAATTGAACATTGTGTATTAATTAATAAGAAGGGTTATGGGTGGTAGAGTAAAGTTTACATTACAACTATTATGCATTGCTATGTGACTAATAGTTGATGTTCATGATTATATAATTGTGTAGGGCACATGAAGTGCAGATAACTGTAAGCTATTAAACTGTTATTGGTAAACAACGATCAAGACAAGTCTTTCAGTTCCTATTTGCTACGTGAATTTAATGATTAACTGTTTTAAATCTTTATTGCAAATAACATGATGTGTTGAATGTATGAAATGTTAAAGTCAACTTATGACTACGTTGATTGAGTAAAGCATGCTGATTGAGTAAGGAACTCAATCTTTATACTTGTTATATGAACTGTAACATGTATGTTATGTTAGTCCAATGTTTATGAGATATAGGTTGAGCATGTTATTATGTGCTACGTGATGCATGAAAACTGTTATATTTTGCTGGGCTGTTGAGCTCAACATTGCAAATAACCATTTTTGTAGATTAAGGATTGAAGATGACACTATGTGCTACTTGAATGAAGTGGATCAAAAATAATATACGAATATTTATATTTTAGCTAAAGTTGATATTTCCTTAAACCATGATTAAGACTCATGAGATGTATTAAATGTTTTATGATGTATAGTTTTATATTGAGTTATAAAGCTAGAGTTAGAGTTATCTGATATGTAGAGGTTATCGGGATTGAAATGTAAATTAAACTTTCTTTAGTGCGGAAATTCTAAATTCAAACTGAGACGAACAACCCTAACATAGGGGATTTTGTACGTTTAACGTTTAGATGTTTGTGCACAATACATGGTACAAAGGGCTGATCCCCCTGAGTACGTTAAGAAGAGTCTGTACAGTCTAATGACTGTTAAGGTTAAGGTAATAACACCTAAATATCGTGGACATAGTTCATGGTCATAAGACCCTTAGATAATTAAAGTTCGAACTTGTTTTCTATTTTGATTCATAGAACAAGTACTGAACGATTAAGTTATGTTGGCTTATAGTGAGATTTCAGATTCGTTAAGTGTGTTAACTTATATGGTTAGATGCTAAGTTAGGGATATGACCTAAATGATGGTTTTAATCCTTAAAGCTAATGTTCATACAATTAATTGTTGAATATATAAATAAATAAATAAAGTGGTGTGTCTAATTTATTAATTAAATTGGATATATAATTATTTATTAAATTATAAGTGTGATGATAATAAGATTTAATTTAATGAATTAATTAAATTAAATGAGTTGTTTAATATTAAAAAAATAAGTAAATTAAATAGAACGTTGTTTAAATCAAATTTATGAATTAAATAAGATATATGATTATTTATTAATCATCAGAAGAATTATAATAAAAATTATAATTATTATGATTATTATTGTAAGTTATGTAAAATAGTTACAGGTATGACAAATAAAAACTATATAATATAATCTTATCAAAATAAATTGGAATGAGGGGAATTGTGTGTAGCCAAACAAGGCCTTGTGGCCTTTGGCTTTATCAGAATCGATGCGACATAAAAGGCATATCAGTTTATTTCTACGCATATTATTTCTTTCCCTAAGGTTAGATATCAGTGAAAATACAGAGGCAAAGAGAGAGTTTTGAGAGAATTGGAGAAGAAGGATGAAGAGTCAAGGAGAAGTAAGGAGGAGATTAAGCAATTATTCTTCATCACCAAACTAAGATTAGGAAGAATCAAGAGGTAAGAATCAATTCTAAACCCTTAAGTTTTATTTCTTGAGTTCTTTATTGATAAATTGGATTTCTTAAGGAATTGGTTGTAGATGTTAATGGGTTTGTATAATCCATTCTATATCATCTAAAAGTGGGTTTAGAGTAATCAAACTCATGAGAACATGTTAAAGATGAATAATATGAGTTTTGTTTAATATATGTATTTTGGGTTTGTTTTGAGACTAAAATTGGTTAAGAGTTTATGTTATAATTGTAAAATTGGTGATTGATTGTGTTAATAAGATAAGAAATGAAAAGAAAGCAAGTTGAATGAATCAATTTAGTTAAGAAACGAAGTCGTGGCGATTTAATTCGTTAAATGTGTTTAAAACATGAAAATAGAGCATGAACATGTGTTTTGGGTCAAATATTAGGTTGGTTAATATTTTATAAATTGTTAGAATTCTAGTATGTTGTATTTCTATGAATTACGAATCCATATAATCAAAAACGGACTAAGTTGGATGTATATAACTCATGTTATGAAGATTAGTAGGAGAAAAAAGGGTCAAAATCATGAGAACAAAGAGCTTGTGTCCCTTTTTACTAACGGGCATAATGACCTTGTGCCCTAAGTCATTTGGGGACTTGATTGTCTTTGTATGAGGGCGCAATTGCATATGCCCAAAGGCTTAATTGGCGCAAATTGCACCCAAACTATGTCAAGTGTGACTGTTTTGACCTGTTTTAGTAAAATAGGCATAACGTTTTCATACGAACTCCGATTAAGGCGATTCAAGATGATCCAAAACGAGGAAGAATAGGCCTACAACTTTTAGTCTTTAAGGTGTTCATTTTGAGGTCGGGAACAGTAGTCAAAATGGTCATCATTGTGACTGATGCGTATTCGGAGGCAATCGGAGGGCGTCGGACATGCACATACACAAGTATAGTGATGTCGACGATAATAGATGTTGTTCTAAGTTACATAACATGAATATTATAAAGTATAATGATACTTAACATTATTAAATGATATATTAGATAAGTTGTATACGCATACTAAGCACACACAAGAGAGACAAATCGGGCGTGTGACGAATAAACGTCGAAACGCCATGATAAGTGATAATGAACGTAAAAAGTATTTTAAATCAAATCAAATGAATATTATAAGATATTGAATAGTGTTAATATAAAACCAATAAGTAGTCCTAGCAAGACTTAAACACTTGAATGAACTTCGAATATGAAATACAGTGAGATATAAGTTGAAAGTTAACACAATCAAATTGAATATTGTGTATTAATTAATAAGAAGGGTTATGGGAGGTAGAGTAAAGTTTACATTACAACTATTATGCATTGCTATGTAAATAATAGTTGATGTTCGTGATTATATAATTGTGTAGGGCACATGAAGTGTAGATAACTGTACGCTGTTAAACTGTTATTGGTAAACAACGATCAAGGCAAGTCTTTCAGTTCCTATTTGCTACGTGAATTTACTGATTAACTGTTTTAAATCTTTATTGCAAATAACATGATTTGTTGAATGTACGAAATGTTAAAGTCAACTTATGACTACGTTGATTGAGTAAAGTATGCTGATTTAGTAAGGAACTCAATATTTATACATCTTTATACTTGTTATATGAACTGTAACATGTATGTTATGTTAGTCCAATGTTTATGAGATATAGGTTGAGCATGCTATTATGTGTTACGTGATGTATGAAAACTGTTAGATTTTGCTGGGCTGTTGAGCTCAACCTTGCAAATAACCATTTTTGCAGATTAAGGATTGAAGATGACACTATGTGCTACTTGAATAAAGTGGATCAAAAATAATATACGAAGATTTATATTTTAGCTAAAGTTACTATTTCCTTAAACCATGATTAAGACTCATGAGATGTATTAAATATTTTATGATTTATAGTTTTATATTGAGTTGTAAAGCTAGAGTTAGAGTTATCTGATATGTAGAGATTATCGGGATTGAAATGTAAAATTTTATATGATAACAGTGATAAAGCGAATCATAAAATAAGATTGATTCAAAGTCATGTAGTTGATAAAGGTTTTGATTCAGGGAATTAAAGTAAAAAGACATAAAAGTTTGAATTATTCCGCATTTTATAAAGTTTAACATCGAATAATGATATAAAATCAGAAGGTAGATGTGTTATTAACGACCAAAGTTGAGAATTAAATTGTATGAATTTTGGGGTCGTTACAGAGACTTCTACTCTTTCAATGATTTCTCTAATTAAATGAAAATTCCGCAACAAATGTTTGGATCTTAGATGAGACTTAGGAACTATTCTTAGTTCAGTAATGAACTTTTCATCCAAACAACCAACTTTGCAGCTTCATTTACAGCTATATACTTTGTCATTGTCACTAAATCAATAAGTCTTTGCTGTTTGGAACTTTTCCAACTCACTGCACCATTATACAAGGTAACCACATACCTTAAAGTGGATCTAATGTTATCACGGTCAGTCTAAAAAACCTTGAGTCTGTGTACCCCTCTAGTATCTAATCAGACACACCATAAATCACAAACACATTTTTAGTTTTGGTTAAGTACTTTAGGATGTTTTCACTGTCTTACATTGAAATTCTCCAGAATATGACTAATCAACATCAGGTCTCATATATTTTATTGCATACATGATAGTTACTCATGCGATCTCTCTTTTATGTGTCATTTGGGGATAATTTCTTAGAGAGATACACTCCATGACTCATCATCATAAGACATCTCTTGGAGTCTACCATGCTAAACTCCTTTAGTATCGAATGAAAGTACGTTCCTTGGATCAAGCCGAGCATCCTTTTAAAGCTATATATATAGATATTTATCCCTAATAAGTAGGATGCTTAACCCAAATCATTTATAGAGGAATTTTTAGATAACTTATATCTTTACTGATTATAGCATTGGTATGCCATTCCCTATACGTAGTGTATCAACATATAATACTAGGAATGTCACGCTCTCCCACTGACATTCTTGTACACACAGTTCATCCTCATTTTTGATAAAATCAAACTCTTTTGATAGTCTCTAGGAGTGATCATTCGGTTACAACTGAATCGAAAAAGCTATTCGATTATAACCAAAAACTGAATTATTAGTAATTCTAATATCTGAAATACTAACCAAAATTTGAAAATAATCAATTCATAGAATAATAGAATTATAATTTCGGTATTAGGGTAATAATCGAACCAACATCCAACATAAATATATATGTTTAAAGCGTGCAGCAAATTAACTGTTAACTTTAACTGTCCAACACAAATTAACTGTCCAGCAGCAAAGCAACTTAACAGCAACATCCAACATAAAGTTTAAAAATACAGCTGCAACAAGTGAACAAATTAACTGTCCTTAAGACCCTTGACAAATGTATGACTTAACAAAGCAGCTAGCAACAAGCCAACAAGCCAACATGAATTTATTCTACTAGCAGAGTTGCAACTGAGCTAGCGACCAACAAACAATAAGCAATTGTATTTAAATCGCAATACTTAACATCAACAAGCAAATGCAATCTCATGAAGTCGAAAGAACAACGAACAGCAAGTCAACAACAACAACATGAACATGCACCATAAGATCATGTACATCACATACCCAAACAGGAAAAGGGAAGAGTATATAATAAAATCCAACACCTTAGAATGTTTAAAAAACTAGAATACACATAATAATTGCAGGATTACTTTCACATAATGAATTTACAATACCCATTGGATTAGAAAAAAAGAGGTTTGAACACCTAGCATTTCTGAACCTTGCACAAAATGATGTTTGTTTGATATGGTCTTTCATAAGTAAGTCTCCCCTCTCCTGCTCATTTTTCTCAAGTACTTTCTTTCTCTCTTAGGATTTTTGATTGTTTTGTTCTTTTACTTGGATTGTACTTTTAATAGAATTAAGCAAATGAATCAAGCGTTCAAATTATTTGTCAATCACTATTAACTATCAACATATGTGTAATTTTGAAACAAAAGGTATACATCCATCCTTGATCACAATGACATAATAATGCTTAAATCTGTGCATGTAATTAGAAAAAACAAGTCTACTAGCTAGACTACATGCTCAAACTCTCTACAGTTACAAAATTTTTCAGTCTTTACGCAAAGTTAGACACCTCAACCTGAGAACATGCTGTAATTTAGTACACCATCCAATCATAGCTATAACTTGAATAATTTGGTGACCACTACAAGTTGTCTTCATTAAGTTATTACTGTACTATTACTAAAGGTTTTAGAAAATGTAACTTTGAAGATAATAAAGCTTATTTACTGTCATTAATACTATTATATGTCATGATCTCCTTTTTAAAGATAAGTTATTGAATATTAAGATACTATCAAGTATCAACTATAATATTCAATTCAGTTTGCAGTGTTTTTTAATTGTGGGTGTGAGATGGAAACACTAGTATGCAAATAAAGTGCCTAGTAAAAATTTCTTAAAACATGATTCTCTAAAAATAATTTCTCTAAACATGATTCATACAAATAATTTCTCACCTCCTTCCTAATCATCTCTTGCATCACAGAGAGAATCTTAAAATACAATCTGGCATATAAAAATTCTAAACAAATAATTTTATATATAGTACACATGCAGCAATACTACTACTATAGCTATGCTTTATTTATGATTGACCAGTAAAACATTTTATGCAGGTTTAAATAGAGAAAGAGGGGTGATAAGATAGAAAATAGGAGAACTAAGACTACAATTTGTTATTGGCCGAGAAGTTTAAATGAAACCAACAAAGGGGAGGAGCTGAATATTGATATACAAAAGCAAGGGACAATACATTCTCACCAACCAACAACTACCTGATTCCATTATCCAAAAAAATGATGATTGATAAATTCTAAACAAATAATTTTATATATAGTACACATGCAGCAATACTACTACTACATCTATGCCAAAAGGCCAAAAACCAGTAAATAAAGATTCTCAACAGAACTCTAAAAGAAATTTCACTTAATGATCACTTTCCCCCAAAATCCAAATCACGGGCAAAAGGAAATTTACAGGTAGACAGTAGACTAAAAGAGGGAGGAAGTCGAAAACATACCACAGTGAGACGGCGAGTTGGCGAGAGTCGCGAGACAGACAGAGATGCAGAGCCGCACCGGAGATTGAGACAGGGACAGTCGAGACTCGAGAGTCAAGATGCAAGACTGCAAGAGGGCAAGAGGCTGAGGTCTTGAGGAATCGAGATTCGAGATCTGGCCTCTGGGACTGGGAAAGTAGGAGCGGCCGAGCGGGCAAAGCAAAATGGGAGAAAATAACATGTTTGGATGTTACAGTGATAGTTATAATAGATAATATTATAAAATTAATTTTTTTAAGTATTAAAGTTCGATTATTCGGGGTATCCGAATAACTTATTTTTTGAAAATCGGAACCGAAACCGAATAACAAGTAATAATTCGGATATAATCAAAATTATAAAAAAAACCAAAAAACCGAAATAATTCGGTTCGGTAATTCAGTTTTATCTATTTTTTGCTCGCTCCTAATAGTCTCAACAAAACGAATTTTCCATCTTTGAGAAGTTCGCTTCAATCCATAAATGGATTGTTATAGCTCATATACATGATTTACGCCAACTTTTGAAATAAATAAATTTGGTTGTATCATCCATACATTTTCTTCTAATCAGCATTGAAGATGGGCGTCTCCACATCTATTTGCCAGATTTCGTAATAATAAGCTACAATTGCATTACTATCGGTAAGAAGATATCATAGTCAACTCCTTGACTTTATTTGATACCTTCTCAACTAGTCTGGACTTATAGGCCTCCACCTTTCCATTTTCTCTAGTCTATTTTCTTAAAGACCCATATACACCCTTTAGGTTTTATGCCAACCGGAGGGCTAACCAAAGTCCACACTTGGTTTTTCATATATAGAGTCTATTTCGAATTTCATGGTCATCTGCCATTTCTCTAAGTATCTACTACACATAACCTCATCATATGTCACTGGATCACCATCCTCTATGATGCGTACCTCATCATCATCATCATTTATAATGAATCCATACCTTCCAGGTATCTTTGGTACTTTTCCAGATTTATGATTCGGTTGTGGTATAATAGGTCTATCTACATGTTTCTCTTTTTGACTTATAGTGCATTGTGGTTCTTGAACTACTTTAAGATATATTATCCTCCCATTAGCCCCTTCAATGATAAACACCTTTATCTTAGAAAGTAGCGTGTTTCGCAACAAACACCTTTTACTCAGTAGGATTCTAGAACATATACCCTAAACTTACTTTAGGATGTCCCACAAATTTGTACTTGTCAGATCTTATCCCAAGTTTATCCTTTTGAAACCTTTTCACATAAGCTGAACAACCCCTTATCTTAAGATACTTAAAATTAGGAATTATCCCTGTCCATAACTCATATGGAGTCTTGGGCTCGAATTTTGAGGTTACCTTATTTAGTAGATATGCAGCCATTTCTAGGGCTTAACCCCAAATGGATACTAGAATATTGGTAAAAGGATCATCATAAACTGCACCATGTCCTACAAGGTACGATTTTTCCTTTAATTAAGATACACTAATAAATTATTGTGTATCAAAAAATGTCCATTATGAGAGAAAACCATTTGAGATGATCTAGAAACTTATTGCATAAGTATTCCCTTCATCAATCCAATCGAAGAATCCTAATACTTTGCCAATTTTCTTCACTTCTAAATTCTTTGAACCTTTCAAATGATTCAGAATTGTATTTCATTAAATACTCATATTCAACTGTTGAATGATTATCTCCTTTTCTTTTTTAGTTTGTTCAGTTTGTAAATAATTTTCATATAAGTCAAGTATATAAAGTCCATTAAGTAATCTTTTAGTTCCAAATAAAACATTATTATTATAAATAGAACAATCATTATTTCTAAATATAATAAGAAAAACTTCCTTGTCCAACAACAGAATGGAAATAATATTTCTAATGATAATTGGAACATAATAACAACTTATTCACTTAATAGACTTTCCCGTAGGCAATGCTAAATAATAAGCTCCTACTGTTAATGTAGCAACCTTTGCTCCATTTTCAACACGTAGGATTACTTTTCTTTGTTTAGCTTTCTACTTCTGCTTGGTCCCTATATAAAACTATATTTATAAGAACGATTGCTGGTATCCAATACCCAAGTAGAACCTTGACTTACAGAAATATCTATTTCAATCATGAACAAACCTATATTTGTAACCGAAGCTTCATTAAGCTTCTTCTGGTTAGCTTGTGTAAGACACTTCTTGCAGTTTTCTTTCCAGTGTCCAGACTTATTGCAATGGAAGTAAACTCCTTTGCTATCCGTATCAATTTTGTTCTTATTGTCATTAAATACCTTTCTGTTTTCCTTCTTTGAATTATTATTCTTTTCAGAAGATTCTTTGACCCTCTTCCACTTCCTGAAAGAGTTATCTACTAGTAAGACTTGGTCTTTCTTGGTTGGAAAGTGACTCTCAGCATTTTTAACATGTTAAACAAATCAAGCATGTTGATTTCTAGCTTGTTCATATGAAAATTCACAACAAATTGTGAGGAGTCCGGGAGTGACTACAAGATCAAATCTTTACTCAACTCTCCATCAATTACAAAACCATGTTGTCCTAGTTATTCCATAAAATTCATCATCTTATGGACAAATGTTCGTACTGTAGTGTTATCGGTCATTCTAGATCGAAAAAGCTTCTTAGATATCTGATATTTATAAGACTTACTCTGTTCACCAAACAAATCTTGAAGGTCCAACAACATAGTAGACGCATCCATTTCTCGTGTGGACGCTATAAGTCGTTAGTCATGGATGCTAACATAATGCACAAAGCCACCTGTACATCATCTTGCCACTTTCTAAAAGTAGCAATCTCTTTCTTAGAGGCAATTTTCTGCAACCGTTGCAGAGACTCGTATATTAAGGACATATGATAACTTTTCAGCCTTGAGAACTATTCTCAAATGCCTTAACCAATCAATTTAATTAGGTTTAGTTAACTTTTAGCATCTAATATGCTCCGCAGTGATATTAAATTAGATATTTTTAAAATTTTGTAAATGAAATAAATTTAACACCATTAGCATGCATTCTTTTATTAATCACCAGATCAATTTAGGTCTTCATTAAAATTTTGTCTCCCACTATTTCTTCGAACTATATAATCCTCTTTTATATATAGTTCGACATATTTTGTATGGGTGACTTTGTAAAGTTTACTTAGTGAGAAAGGATCCAATTGTAATAAATATACAGCCTTGTGTGTGCACAACAAACTACATATTTATTCAAAAAGTAAACAACTCTTATTGATTACATCTTTATGCAGTTCCCTTTAATTTTGCCTCTTAGATTATAATGGTCAAGTATGTGCATATCTGAACTAAAATAATCTAAGTTAAGTTAGGGCCTATTTGTTTGGCTCTAAAATAGTCTGAATGACTCTGAATCTGAGCGATTCAGCCATTCAAACTATTTGTTTACAAATTTTGAGATCTGAATTGGGCTTAATACATCTGAGCGATTCTTTTAAAAAAATTGGGCTGAATCGACTGAATAACGAGTTTTACCCAAATAGCCTCGTTGCTCTCTTTCCATCTCTAGCACCGCTCTGCATCTCCATCTCTAGCCCCGCTCTGCATCTCCATCTCCATCTCCATCTCTTCACTACATCTCCATCTCCGTCTCTTCTCTGTATCGTTGGTCCATCGCTTCTCTGACATGTAACCCTCGTCTCCGCGTTACTGCTCCATCGCCCTAATTTGATCTCTGTTTCTTCTTGTATATGGTGGGTATGTGATTCAGATTAATAGTTATCAAGATGCTATTAGTTTTCATCTATTTCTTTTTGTATCTTGAATTTTAATATTGGTAACAAGGGTTACTGAATGTTAGAAATTTGTTGTTGCTGCTATTTAGCAAAAAGAACAACCCAAATCACTTTTCCAATGATTTTAAGATTTGGGCCGGTAGCTTTGTTGTTGCAACTAAAAATTTAATTCAAGTTTAGCTGTATTTTATGGGTTGTTCACAAGCCTTGCTGGAAGTTTACTGATTTTATTGTAATCTTATGAGATTTTAACAAATAAGCTTTACTGTGTTGTTTGCATAGGGATAAATTGATAGTGAAGTGATAGCATGAAATGGTGAATATGGATTATGTATGTCATTATGTTTTATTAAAAAGTTCCCCTAAAGTTTCTTTGCCATTACGATTTAGAGGATTATACGGATGAGGATTGTGCTTTTGGGTGTATCTCTTGTGTACCATGTTCATTTTATTAATAAATTCATATTGTGATCTGTTAGAAATTTTCTTTGTTCATTTTTGTTGTGATATGGGCAAATACACAAAGCTCTTGCAGGAAATTGTTATTTTGGTTATGTAGAAAGGCCTTTTATTTATGATATTGCATGATTTGATGATACGAAAATACCTGTTTATTATGTAGTACAGAATATCAGTGTTTTGATTCAATGTATCTGATCTTTAATTGTTTCATGTTTGCTTTTATATGTCCATCTCCTATAAAGTATATGCAATATGGAAAACATGGTTTTTATTCAATGAGCTGCTGACTTAAGGAAGCCCTAAAATTTTTTTTGCCAATTTAGTAATTGCCATATAGTACTTTATAAAAGAATGGTAGATTGTAATCAAAGAACTATTTGCAAGCCTAGCTATGGGTAAAATGTAAATGACTAATTAGTAGTTGTCACTTGCTATTGGATTGAAATTTGTTAGTTACTCTTGAAAAAAGAAAACATTAACGACGGATTATATCTTTTTGGTGGGTATTTGTTTGAAAGATTATGTTTCGTTTCTAGATTGTTCTTTAATTGAATGTTTTGTTGTTTTTATAGGGTTTTAGATTTTACTGGCATGCATTGTAGTTTAATTTTGTGTGTGGATGATTTTAGACTAAAGATCATATTTTTTATTTAACAATCCGATTAGCTCTTTTTTTATATATATGTTGTTAAAGTAAATTATTTTTCTTGTTGATGATTTGATCATCTCATTTTTGTGCATGTTGTATGAGCAAAAACTCGGTTTAGTGAAGTAAATTCTCTTTTTTGATTCGATTTTACCTTTGTCTTCCTGTATCAGTCATTACCTCATTTAACTAATGAATTTTTCTTTATTTAAGTGGTTGATTGATTGCATACTTCTTTTCTTTTCTTCTGTGTTTTTTTTTGTTGTTGCTGTTTTCAGTTATTAATCTTAAAATTCTTCTTTGATATGATTGCATTTGCCATGAGTACATTGTCTAGAAGGTCCCCATATGTCACAATGAAGAAATTCAAATTAATAATACTACGAGTTTCACTTAGTTGAAAAGGAAATCTTGTTTGTTTAGCTAGAATCTACAATCATATATCAATATCAAGAGGTAATTGTCTTTGGGCGTGTGTGAAATCAACAAAAACAATACACTTCAAAATGACTTCTTGGTCCTGTAAGGCCCGAGAAAACCGGATCTTTATGTGAATTAAATTTTTATTTAATTATTTAAATTAAATGAATTTAATTGTTTATTTATGTGAGTAAGATGTTTAAAGGTCGTTCTATGACTTAAAATGTGAGAATGTGGTTAGTATCCTGGCTATGTGCCAGGATTAATTGTTATAAATTTTCAAGACGAAAATGGAAGTTTTCTGAGAAGTTTCCGTAAAAACACTATTCATCCGTTTCTACTCAGAGATTAAGTTTGAAATTCTGAGAAACGTGTAATGATATAATGCTAAGACGAGATGGAATATTTAATAATATTTCAGTTATGGTAAACGAAGTTTTTGCCTGCGGACTTAAAACCTAAGGGTTGGAAAAAGTAAGTTCCGAGAATTTAATGGCTACGTATAATCATTAGGGTTATTATACGTGAGGAATACGAGTATGAAACTAGTTATTATACGAGTATGTTGGGAGAATGCATATTATAATTTGATGTTTTAATGTATATGCTTATGATTAGTTGTAAAGTCCTTCAAATAAGATATGTACAAGGACTTAGTGATAGATCAAATTTGTTAGGTTGATCTAAGCTCTTAACGTGTATCATTCTTTAATAGAATGTATAGATAGAAAGATCAAAGCTGTTAGGTTGATCTTAAGATGTAATAGATAGGCTTCGAAGAAGTCAGTGTATAAATATGATCAACATTGTAGAAGTCAAGGCAGAAACGTAGAGCTTCAAAGATCGTAGTGTGCCTGCCTTGAAGGGCCTCTTCGGAAATCGTAAAGTGGTCTCAACGTTTGCCGAGACCAACGATCATAGAGTGCTCTCGGAAATGTAGAGTTTACAACTCAAGCAAACAAATATCGTAGTGTGAAAAGACTTCAGAGAAATCGTAGTGCTCTCGGCTGATAGCATCAGACCAGGTACCAAGGCGACAAGTCACCATGATCTGAATCATAGAGTATCATCTGTCTTGTGTCAGAAAACGTCGAGCCTCATAATTTGTGTGGAAGACAGATTCCAACATAAGTGGAATGAATTCTAAATGCTGCAATACTCACCAGTCCCGAAGTCACTAGAAAATATCCTTAATATGTAACAAAGAGGCGTATTGAAGAAGCTAAGGAAAGTACCATTGGTAAGGGGGAAAACACCTTTTCAGGTGTTAGGTGAGAAAGCAGTCTGCAGTGTCAGTGGGCCAGAATGCAGTTTCAGAAGATGTGCATAAATGTCTCCATCAAAGATCAGAAAGGTCAAACACATTTAATGCCACAACGGATGGATCCAATGGATAGTTTTCAAGATCACATATATGCAAATCAAGCAGATGAGAGAGAAGAAACAAGCATTGAAAAAACAACGTGAACAACTCTCAAGCTCAACTCTACGATCTGAGAAATAGCAAAGCTTGCTCAGCTACTCAGTTCTTTCGAACAAGTGCTTTAACAACAACTGAGTAGCAACCATCAAGAACTCAACATCTATCAATCAACTGAAGAAGAGTACCAAGTCTGCTGGACTTGAAGAGTTCTAAGTGAACTATAAGAGAGCCAAGTCTGCTGGACTTGAAGAGTTCAAGAGTGAACTAAGAAGTTCCTAGACTGCTGGTCTAGAAGGAATCTGTGTGATTCAGAAGTTGTAAAAGACATCCTTAGTGGATATCCTACTGCGTTAGGTAAGAGGACTCAGAGCTTTAAGTGCTCAATCACTTAAAACGATTGTGTCTCTTTTGCATTCATAACTATAATCGCTATATCTGCCATTACTACTATAACTGCCTCACTCTCATAACTCCACTGCTTTGTAAAGAAGATTAAAACAAACATCAATTTTGCTAAGTTTTAATCATCATCAAAGAACAAGTTTAAAACGAAAAGATTTTTAAATATCTATTCAACCCCCCCCCTTCTAGATAACTATTGTGCCAACTAGAACTAACAATTGGTATCGAGCATGTTCTATTACACGACCATAAGATTTAGTAGATCCAATGGCACACGTATCAAGCTTAATCTAGAACTGGAGGAGGCAGCAAGCCACTAATGTGCAACAAGGATAAATTTGCAAACTGGAAAGTCAGGATGCAAGCATACATGGACTCAATAGATGCAAATCTATTTGAGACCGTTCAAAATGGGCCCTATATTCCAACGAAGCTTGCACCAACCACTGACGATCCAAACAGAATACAAATCAAGGTTAAAGAAGAGTGGATAGATAATGAGAAGAGAGCTGTCCAACTTGACAAAAAGGCCAAGAACATCCTGTTCCAATCCTTAGAAGACGATCTATTCGAAAACGTTGTCAACAACAAAACAGCTAAGGAGATTTGGGAAGCATTGTTGATAATGCACGAAGGAACTGAAGAAGTCAGAGAAAACAAACAATCTCTCCTGACACAGCAGTATAAGATGTTTGCTCATGTTCAAGGAGAAAACGTGACTACCACCTATGAGAGATTCAACGTTCTGCTCAACTCTCTACAAGCATATGGGGAGATCTATCCTAACAAAGATCTGATCATAAAGTTCATGAGAGCCCTACCGAGCAAGTGGGATGCCAAAACCACTGCGATAAGAGAGTCAAAGAATCTTCACGAGATGACAGTTCAATAACTATATGGCAATCTCCTGACATAAGAACTGGAGCTGACTCAACGAGCTGAAACCCTATCAGAAGGAAGAAGGAAGTATAAGGGTGTTGCTCTAAAGGCAACCGAAAGTGCATCAAAAGTCAACACTGAGATTGACTCTAATTATGATGAAGACCTTGCTATGCTGGTAAAAAGACTGAGAAGGTTCATGCGTCAAGGCAAAACCAGCAAGCCAAAGAAAGTCAGCAACTACGGCAGCCAGGAGCAAATAAATGATCTATGCTACAACTGCAATAAGCCTGCCCACTTCATTGCCAACTACAACAAACCTCTAAGAGAAGAACTAAAGAAGAAACAACATACAAAGAAGGAATACAAAGGAAACAAAAGGCCTCAGAAGAGAGACAAAGGCCTGGTAGCTGGAGGATCGTGGAGTGATTCAGACAATGACCCCAATGCTGACTTCGGAGATGATGAAGAACCACAAATGGCTAATCTGTGCCTAATGGCCAAACATGCAAAGGACAAACAAAATCTCAACATACATGATGTAAGTCTCGATGAGGTATTTGACTTCAACTCACCTGATGTAGACATAAATGATTTAAGAACTGCTCTGCATGGCATAACCACTGATCTACATCAATACATGAAGTGGTTCAGAGTCTTGTCTAAGGATCACTCACTTCTTTAAGAGGAGAAGAAGAAAGTTCAAGAAGAGCTTGAAACAGCCCTTCTAAGTACTAATCTTCTCTCCAAGCTTGAGGCTGAGAATGAGACCTTAAAATAGACAAACACACTCAATGCACAAAGAGAGTCTAATCTAACCTCTAAAATTGAGGAACTAGAAAAGATTATCTCTGCATGGAACAAATTTTCATCACCCATGGACTCCCTGCTCTCTAGTCATAGGAGCACATTTGATAGAACAGGCTTAGGCTTTGGGGAATCCATTTCAGAGCCATGTGTGGAAAAGACAAAGGAAACTAGCACTAGTAATGCCTCAAGTTTTAGTAGAAGCATTACCTTTGTGAAATCCTCACAGAAGGAAGAACAAGTTCAACCTTGTCCTACTGTCTCCATTCATACTCAAAGGAGTAAAGGATCTCATGCTGGTCTGGGATTCATAAAAGAGAAGAGTAACCTAACCTCTACTCACCAACCTCGAAGAATCGTAGAGTCAAGCAAGACCAACTCTACAAATCAACTAGGAAGGTACAGTAGAGGTAAGGCACACTCATCACTTTTTATGAAATCCAAGGATACGTGGAAGAATGAGAATCAGTTTAACAGAAGGACAACTAAAGAACCACACAAGTCCAAATGGAGGATGAATCATCATACACGCAGAGGCATGCATCATACTAGATGTTTTATATGTAATAAATATGGTCACAAGGCTGCCAACTGTTATTATAATTCCATGTATGAGAAACCCAAGATTAAACAGATTTGGGTCCCCAAAGGCACTAACAAAGAAGGACCCATGCAAATATGGGTACCAAAATGAAGGTTCAATGTTTTGACAAGAAAAGAGCTCCACAATCACTACATGGTATCTGGACAGTGGATACTCAAGGCACATGACCGAGAACAAAGCCTTTCTATCTAACTACATAGAGAAGGAGGGTCCCTCAGTCATCTTTGGAGACAACGGCTCGGGCAAGACAAGTGGATATGGCTCTGCTGGCAATAGTGCAGTATCTTTCAGTAAAGTAACATATGTGGAAGGTCTCCAACACAACCTTCTAAGCATCAGCCAACACTGCGACAAGGGTCATCAAGTAACATTCCTCAACAACCAATGTCAAGTTAGAGATTTGAAGACATCTGCTGTAAAGCTAACCGGGACAAGAGAAGGAAATGTCTACACAGTGGATCTTGGTCAATTAAGCTCAGATGAGACAATATGTTTTCTGGCAAAAGCATCTGAAGAAATGAGCTGGTTATGTCATAGACGGTTGTCTCACTTAAACTTCAAAAGCATGTCCAAACTGGCATCAAAAGATCTCATAGCTGGCCTACCTAAGTTCAACTTCATAAAAGAAAGGCCATGCAATGCCTGTCAGCTTGGAAAGCAAACCAGAAGTCATTCAAAAGCAAAACTGCCAACTCTATCGACAAGCCCCTGCAGTTGCTCCACATGGATCTATTTGGGCCAATTCCAACAACTAGTCTTGGAGGAAAAAGATACTCTCTAGTTATAGTCGATGACTACACCAGATTCACATGGGTATTCTTCCTAACTTCAAAGGATGAAACGAGCTCCCGATTAATCAAGATGTTCAGACTGGTGATGAACGAGAAAGGAGAGAAAATCAAGGCCATAAGGAGTGATCATGGCAGAGAATTCGACTTCTCAGAAATGGACCAGTTCTGCACAGACAATGGGATCAGTCATAACTTCATAGCTCCACGAACTGCTCAACAAAATGGAGTAGCTGAAAGAAAGAATAGAACCTTGATAGAGGCTGGAAGAACTCTACTTGCAGCAGCTTATCTACCGAATATACGGGCGGAAGGCATCAACCGCATGCTACACGCAGAACAGATCACTGATACACTCTACGATCAAGAAGACGCCCTACGAACAATGGAAAGGAAGAAAGCCAAGTGTTAGCTACTTTCATGTTTTCGACTGTGCATGCTACATTCTCAACAATGGAAAGCAGTACCTGACAAAATTTTAGCCCAAGTCAGACAAAGGAATCTTTCTTGGATATGCCACAGACAATAAGGCTTACAGAGTGTTCAACAAAAAGACACTGAGTGTTGAAGTCTCAATTCATATCATCTTCGATGAAAAAGACTCAGAAAACACAGTGCTTCAAGACACTATGACCGATAGTGCAGACACTACGAATGAAATCATCGAGCCCAACACTACGATCGTAGTGCCAGCTAGTGTAATCGTTGAGTAACAAAATGAGATCGTAGAGAGGTCTATGCAAGACAATGAACCTCCACACCAAGAAGAAGAAATAGATCTTGAAGACTTAAGACAAGAAAGAATCAGGATATATGTCCCAACCGGTAACAGATGGGCCAAAGATCACACTCAGGATCTAATCATTGGAGATCCGAGTGCTAGAGTCAAAACAAGAGCTGCTACTCAAAATGAATGCTTTTATCTAAGCTTCCTATCACAAACAGAACCAAAGAAGATAGAGGATGCTATGGAAGACTCCAGTTAGATAGAAGCCATGCAGGAATAACTCAACCAATTTGAACGAAGCAAAGTATGGAGATTGGTACCAAGACCAAAGAGTCATCCTGTCATTAGAACCAAGTGGGTCTTCAGAAACAAAATGGACGAAGATGGAGTTATTACCAGGAATAAGGCAAGATTAGTGGCAAAGGGCTACTCTCAAGAAGAAGGCATTGACTACGATGAGACATTTGCACCTGTTGCCAGATTAGAAGCCATCAGAATCTTTCTTGCCTTTGCTGCTCACATGAAGTTCAAAGTCTTTCAGATGGATGTCAAAAGTGCATTCCTAAATGGAGAACTCCAAGAAGAAGTCTATGTAGAGCAACCTCCATGTTTCATCAATCCATCTCTTTCCAATTATGTTTATAGATTAGACAAAGCATTATATGGTCTTAAACAAGCACCTGGAGCATGGTATGAAACACTAACTAACTTCTTAATTGAAAATGGGTTCACTAGAGGTAGAGAAGATACCACACTGTTTCTTAGAAAGCATAAAGACAAAGTCTTATTAGTTCAAATATATGTTGATGATATTATTTTTGGTTCTACTGACGAAAAGTTATGTAAGAGATTCTCTAAGCTGATGCAGAGCAAGTTTGAAATGAACATGATGGGTGAGCTAAATTTCTTCCTTGGACTGCAAGTAAAGCAGACTGATGAAGGAATTTTCATAAACCAAGCCAAGTACATCAAAGACTTACTCAAGAAGTATGGCATGGAATCAGCCTCTCCCATGAAAACACCAATTGCTCCTGCAACCAAGCTTGACAAAGATGAAAAAGGTAAAAGTATTGATATAACTCAATATAGAGGTATGATAGGCTCTCTTTTATATCTAACTGCCAGTAGACCAGACATAATGTTTGCAACATGCATATGTGCTAGATTTCAGGCTAACCCTAAAGAGTCACATTTGTCAGCTATAAAGAGGATCTTCAGGTATCTCAAGGGTACACCTTACTTGGGGCTTTAGTACCCCAAGGAATCCTCATTTGAACTAACAGGATTCACAGATGCTGATTTTTTAGGATGCAAAATAGATAGAAAGAGTACCAATGGCACCTGTCAATTGCTAGGAAACAGACTTGTGTCCTGGTTTAGCAAAAAGCAAAACTCAAGATTCTACTTCAACCGCAGGTTGAATACATTATTCTTTGGTAGGTAGTCTTGTGCTCAGATCCTATGGATGAGAAATCAGCTAGCTGACTATGGGTTTGATTTCAAATCTATTCCCATTCACTGTGATAATACAAGTGCCATAGCAATAACTCAAAATCCTGTTATGCATTCTAGGACTAAGCATATAGAAATAAGGTATCACTTCATTAGGGATCATGTGCAAAATGGAACTATATCCTTACAATATATCCCTACTGAAAATCAACTTGCTGATGTTTTTACAAAACCCCTAGATGAATCCAGATTTAATAAGTTAATAAGTGAGCTAGGTATGCTAAATCTACAACCTTAAAATATATGCTCTAGATGTGTGCTAACCATACAGATACAAAAGGCTAAGCTCAAAATCATAGACATGATCAAGGGAAGTCCACGATCGTAGAGCTGAAAAGACAACTACCTCAACGATCGTAGCAAAGACTCAACCATCGTAGTGCAGACTCAACGATGACAAAAGCCCCATCAACAAAGCAAGAATGCACTCTGTGATGATAAACTTCAAAAACCAAGCAATCCCTCTGATAAGCGCCTCAGGAACAAACCTGACCCTTGACTCACTCCAAGAGGTTGGCCCTTCCTGAGTTGCCTTAAAAGAATGCTTTATCAAAAACTCATCATAGGGATCCAGTCAGACTCGACAATCGTAGATCAGATACGACAAATGTTGGTCAGACTCGACGACCATAGATTAGACACAACGAATGCTGGTAAGACTCTACAACCGTGGATCAGACACGACAAAGGCAAAGCACTCAAAGATCACAAAACTATCTCAACGATCGTAGTCCTCCCTAAGGACACCTCAGCTCTGCAGGAGCCAAGGGCAAATCAGTACAATCCTTATCAGTCAAAATCGTAGAGCCAAATAAAATTCAACACCTGTCCCACTAAGCAAAAAGGAGAGAGGGAAGTTCCAAGTACAAAATTAAATCATATTTTTGAAATCAAAAGTTCAAAAGATCATCTCTTTCATTCTGTCTCAAAGCAGAAGCCCTAAATCGAGAATAGCTCAGTCAAATCTCACTTCCAGCAAGAAAATCAATGGCGTCTTCCAGTGTTATCTCAGGCTACAGACTCTATTTTAACGAATTTAAAATAGCTCAACCAAAGTTCCACAAGACTTTGGCCTTACTGAAGATAGCATGTCTCGAAGAAGCCTTGAGTACAGATACATTGATTTATCCAACGTTGGTGAAAGAGTTCTACAGGAATGGAATATTTGAAAAAGACATCATCACTACGAAAGTAAGGGATATGGAAATCAGACTAAAGGCAGAAGACATCAACCTCGCCCTAGGTCTCAAAAATGAAGGGCATCCATTCTTAGATAGCGTAGACTTCCAAGAGGGACTTAGAAGAATGCATCACAAGAAACTCCCCTCTGTGAAAGGGTACAAGAAGAAGGAGTTCCCACAGAGGTATGAATTTCTAGCCGATATTGTTGGGAAATGTATATGCTACAAAAGCCCAGGCCATGACTCTGTGAATGAAGTCCAACTCAGGCTCATGACTGCCATGAGTTATGGAATACAACTCAACTATGGAGCCCTATTGCTCGATTGGATTGGTAAGTGGCTCGTCAGTTTAAAGAAGTCAAAAAGCCCTTAGAAGATGCTATACAGGCGATTCATAAGTATCATTCTACAATCAGCCCTGGGTGACAAAATTGGGGATGAAGAAGGAGAAACTATCAACCCAAATAGACGAATGACCCAGAAATTATTTGAAAATTGGAAGAGAAACCCAGCTGAGTATGTTCGAATGATGACCGAATCTAGTGGAAGAACTGGGGATCTGAAGGACTCAGGCCTTCCAAGAAACATGTCTATGGTCAGGGAGATCGAAGAAGAAGAAGAAGAAACCAACAAAGCGAGAACCTCTCGTCGTCCTTACGAGAAAAGAGCAAGGGCAAGAGGAAGTCAAGGCCGACCGGTAGAAGAGCCTCAAGGATCTACCACTGAAATACCTATAGAGTCCTCTGATATAGAGACTCTGAGGATGCTAAGAAGAAAGCAGCAGCAAGATGAAGCAGATGAGGATCAGGCTACCATATCTCAGATCCTGAAGAAGAACAAAGTTGGTCATAAGTCTAAAAGGCCATCAGTCACCTCAATAGTAGAGTCTCTACTGATCGTAGAGACCAGACCAAGCATGGAAGGCAAGGAAGCAGCTGCTTCAAGCATAGTGGCTATTGAACAGGACAAAACTGAGAATCAAGGAGAAAGCTGGTTAAGAAGTACATTCTAGAAAATGAAAAAGTGCTCAAGAAGGAAGCAAAGAGTATGGTTGCCAAGAAGGAACTGTCCAGAGCAAGTCAAGAGGATAGTGCTCCAGCTGAGGTGGAGATCCCTGAAATTCTCATGATAGAGAATACACCAGCTGAGGGGGATATGCCTGAAACTCAAGAAGATGCTCCACTTGAGGGGGAATTTTTGAGCTTACAAGAAGATGATCAAGTTGAGGGGGAGCCTCAGGATATCTCCATGGCAGAAGAAGATGTCCCTGCCAGAAATGAAGAGGAACCAGTAAATGATCATCAAGAGCCCATTGAGATAATGGAGTCCTCCAACGAAGAAAGAGAAGAGGAAGAAGATGATGATGACCTTCAGATCACTGGTGTGGGCAGAGATGGGTATAGAAGTTATCTCTACAATCTGATGTTCTCATACCTACCCATGATGCCATACTATCAAGCCCAAATCCTAAACTCTTGGGATCACATGTTCTGGAGCTTCAAAGAGTATCCAGTCATCTCAGTATTGGCTCATGGATTTCCAGGGATATTCAATTTTGCCAAGAAATTGCTTACCAATAACTCTTCCTCAAAGGATAAACTTGAGGTACTATATATCCCTACCCAATTAAGAATTAATCACTTGCCATCATCCTCATTTCGTCAATTCTATGAATTCCCTCGACGGTTGGAAGTGATTCTTAATCCAATAAATCAATTTCCAGTTGTAGAATCCCAAAATTCTGTAACTGAGGAACCAAATGCAGTCAACTTCATTTTGCTCCCATAAACCACCACCTCTACGATTCCTGACTCTAGCCCCATCGTAGAGTCCCAAATTAAAATTGTAGAGCCACATATTCCAGACATCGAAACTCAGGCCCCTCTATCAGACATCCATCTTCCTCCTCCAATGACTACTTTAGTCTTGATCTTGCTCTCTACTCACTGCAAGATAAATGCCAGAAAACAACCCCTCCATTCAATAATCCTCAAACCAATGATACTCTCCCAAATCTGCCTACGAAGGATGACTTGAAGGAAGCATCCAAGAACATGGTCAAGAACATAGAAGAAAGCCTGGAATCTCATTCCGACCTCATTCATATCCGACTGAATCAAATGATCACAGCTATAAATAATTTTCCTGGCACTATGAACGCTGAGCTTACAAAGAAGCTGAGGGAAATTATCCAAGAAATTCTTAAAAGCATGAAGGACAGAGATGAAATTCACTTCCAAATAGCCACCAAGCAAAGAGAGGTTGTTCTTGAAATACAGAAACATCAAGAAGTTAAAAATAAACTTATGCTGGAGAATATCATTAACTTGAAAGCTTTTGTCCAAGAATTCTAGAAATCTTATGTCAATCAAGAACGACAGAATGACATTATTCTCACTGCCCTCCGAAACAAAGAAGCTAGATCTAAAATCCAGATCAAGGAAAGTCGAGAGGACATTGCTCAGACACAAAGCCAACTGAACGAGCTTGTCCAAGGAGTGAATCGACTTTCTACAGACATTTGAACCCTTTATACTGACATAAAGGGGGGGAATAAAGGGAAAGGAGTTCAAGGAGCACAGGGAGATCAGGGCAGAGGCAGAGGAGGTCAAGGAAACCAAGAAAGGGGAAGAGGACAATTTTTACGAAGCCCTCCTGCAAGACAGTTCCACCAACAGACTCCACGATCCAAAGAATCGGACTCAACGATCGATCAAGTAGGAAGTCTTGATGGTCGAGCCTTTAAGAAGTCAAGGGCCAACTACCAGCTCACCAAATGTGACCACCACAGGCCTAAGAATGCCAATTGGAGATCCAACATTCATGAACAGGCATGATCACAACCCGATAGTAAGTCCAAGTGAATTTGGAAGAGTTAGCGAAGGATGAAGCTAGAAGGAAAAAGAAATTTGAGGAGTATGCCAATCCTCCAGGAGGAAAAGGTCAAAGAAATAGAGATAAGTTGAAACTTTAAATTCTTATTAATGTAAAGCTAAACTGCAATATTTCTTGAACATCAATAAATTCATGCTTATTCTCTAGAAATTTTAGCTGCTCACTGAAATACTAAGTCATGTTTAAATTTCCTGCAAATGCATCTAGACACTAATAATCATGACAACAAATCTCCTTAGTTATATCAACATCAAATAGGGGGAGATTGTTGGGAGAATGCATATTATGATTTGATGTTTTAATGTATATGCTCATGATTAGTTGTAAAGTCCTTTAAGTAAGATATGTACAAGGACTTAGTGATAGATCAAATTTGTTAGGTTGATCTAAGCTCTTAGCGTGTATCATTCTTTTATAGAATGTATAGATAGAAGATCAAAGTTGTTAGGTTGATCTTGAGATGTAATAGATAGGCTTCGAAGAAGTCAGTGTATAAATCAGATCAACATTGCAGAAGTCAAGGCAGAAACGTAGAGCTTCAAAGATCGTAGTGTGTTTGCCTTGAAGGGCCTCTTCGGAAATCGTTAAGTGGTCTCAACATTTGCTGAGCCAACTCAACGATCATAGTGTGCAGAAGGAAATGTAGAGTTTATAAGTCAACGATCGTAGAGTGCTCTCAGAAACATAGAGTTTACAACTCAAGCAAGCAAAGATCGTAGTGTGCAAAGACTTTAGAGAAATCGTAGTGCTCTCGACTGATAGCATCAGACCAGGCACCAAGGCGACAAGTCACCATGATCTGAATCATAGAGTATCATCTGTCTTATGTCAAAAAATGTCGAGCCTCATAAATTTGTGTGGAAGACAGATTCCAACATAAGTGGAATGGATTCTAAACGCTGCAATACTCACTAATCCCAAATTCACAAGAAAATATCCTTAGTATGCAACAAAGAGGCGTATTGAAGAAGCAAAGGAAAGTACCATTGGTAAAGGGGAAAAACACCTTTTCAGGTGTTAGGTGAGAAAGAAGTCTGCAGTGTCAGTGGGCCAGAATGCAGTTTTAGAAGATGTGCAGAAATGTCTCCATCAAAGATCAGAAAGGTCAAACACATTAAATGCCTCAACGGATGGATCCAACAGATAGTTTTTAAGATCACATATATGCAAATCAAGCAGATGAGAGAGAAGAAAGCAAGCATTGAAAAAACAACGTGAACAACTTTCAAGCTCAACTCTACGATCTGGGAATTAGCAAAGCTTTCTCAGCTACTCAGTTCTTTCGAACAAGTGCTTGAACAACAACTGAGTAGCAACCATCAAGAACTCAACATCTATCAATCAACTGAAGAAGAGTACCAAGTCTGCTGGACTTGAAGAGTTCTAAGTGAACTATAAGAGAGCCAAGTCTGCTGGACTTGAAGAGTTCAAGAGTGAACTAAGAAGTTCCTAGACTACTGGTCTAGAAGGAATCTGTGTGATTCAGAAGTTGTAAAAGACATCCTTAGTGGATATCCTACTCGTTGGGTAGAAGAGTGGACTAGGAGCTTTAAGTGCTCTGAACCACTTAAAACGATTGTGTCTTTTGCGTTCATAACTATAACTGCTATATCTGCCATTACTACTCTAACTGCCTCACTCTCATAACTCCACTGCTTTGTAAAGAAGATTAAAACAAACATCAATTCTGCTAAGTTTTGATCATCATCAAAGAACAAGTTTAAAACGAAAAGATTTTTTAAATATCTATTCAACCCCCCCTTCTAGATAACTATTGTGCCAACTAGGAACTAACAGAGTATAGTACGAAGATTATTACGACGTATAATACGAATATCGTACGAGCTATATACAAAGAGAATACAAGAATTGAACGCATAGAATATGATTAGTTCTTAAAGGACTTTGAGTTATGGACTTTGCATAATCCAATTGGACTTGGAGTATGTCAAGCTCAATGAGTATAAAAATCAAGCCCAAGTTAGGCCCAATATAAATTAATGCTAAAGCCCAAACTAAGAAATTAAACTGCGGATTGAACCGATGGGTCATCGGATGGGTAAAACCCATGGGAGGACCCATGGACCATGTGGGCCGGCCACTTGGAGGCCAAGTAAAGTGCATTTACTTGGTGGCTACACAAATGAATAGTAAGGAGATTAATAGTAACGAGGTGGAATTAATGACCATTTTGCCCTCCATTAGATTTTCCTATATAAGAGAGGCTTGGGTTGGTTTAATTGTTGTTCACCAACTCTAGACATTATATTGAGAGAAAGAGAAGTTCTATAACTAGTAATCAAGAGCAAGTAAAGCAAAGCATACTAGTTTTATTCAAGAACGCGAAGAACGTTAATGTAATATTACGTAAACTTAATTCTTCGATCCTTTTCTATTTCTTTTTCTTAGAGATGTATGAATTTGTGAAGCATGCCTATTTCAGAGTAATAAGGATGACTAATATTGGATTAAAACATTATAAGCCATGTATGATTAAGAATCATAAGCGTTTAAGTAATTTTACGCGAAGAAAACCGATAAGCGTTTATTTGGTTGTTGATGGACAAATTGAAAACCATTATAGGTTATGTGCATCTTGCTTGGTTAGGTTGTAGATGATGAATCAATGTAGTTGTTCCATTTGATTTGGCGTATAAAACTCGAGTAACGAAGTTATGACGAAATTTACGAGATTAGGCGTTAAACGTTGAAATCGTAAATTTAAGAATTTAATGTTGATTAATGAGTAGTTAAACGAAGAACGTAAAGTATAAGAAAGTGAACTGTATTCAATAACGATGATACTTAAATAATGATTGTTGAGTATTGGTGTAGTAACGTAAGAAACGTTAATAAGCCGTAAGGAAGGATAATTAACTCGAAATGAGTTGTATTAATGAAATAAATTCAGTTAAGTTATAGAAGAGAAAGGAGTTGGTAAAAACAATGTGATTAAATTGTTTGGTAGCTAATTTCAGTGTGCTATGTGAATTTCATAACTTGTTCAGTTCAAATTCGAGTTGGCCCGTTCAAAAGCCATTAGTTCACAAATCACATACTCTAAGTGTTCATATAAGAATTTTATATTTTCAAATCTGTTAACACGAAATTCACCTTTTAGTTCATTTTAACGAAAATAATAAACGTTCGTGAACGTTCAAAGCTCATTTCTTCGTTCTAAGTCAGAATTTGGTCATTTTTGAGTCCGCAACTCTAGAATACCAATTGAGACTATTCTCCATCAAAAACCAACGTTTCTGAGTTTAATGTTAAAATTTGACTTCCATTCTGAGAATTTCACGATTTCGACGATCCTCATCTAATCTCGTGAATTCCGGCATAACTTCATTACTTGAGATTTTTAAACTATTTCGAATGGATTCATTACATCATACTAACATCCTAACCAAACATATTTCAATAGCTTATACATGATTAGTTCTTAGTTGTTCTTCATGAGTTCATAACTTCCATAATTTCTTATCTTACAACATGACTTATTAAGGCTTAAGTCCTTTGATTAGTCATTCTCATCCCTTCTTAGCATACATGTTCTACCAATTCACACTTCTCTATCAAACTACAATTGAAGAGAGGAAGATTAAGGTATAGGATCTTACCCTTGAAGTTTAAACTTTGTTCTTCCTTGAATTATGAAAGGTTAACTTTTTCTAACTTATTCTCTCTAACAAATAAGCACTTAAGTTGTTGGTGAAATTAACAAGTAAGAAATGAACTAGCACATCTCTTATTTATAGAAAACCCAAGGTTAGGGTAGTTTAGTCATTAAACCAATCCACCTCCTTAATTAACCTCCTTACTATTCATTACTTGGAGTCCACAACACTTATCATTTACTTGCCCACCAAGAACACCCATGTGATCATGGGGCCCACATGGGTTGCCCCATGGGTCATTCTTACCCATTGGATTGATCCACGAATCCGGTTCTTACTTTGGGCTTTAGGTTTAATTAACCTTAACTTATGCGTTGGGCTTGCATTAACAAACATTTGGGGCTTAACATTAATTCCAATTGGACTTTAACCATTCCTACACTTGGGCTTGCATAAATCCTACCAAATCCTACAAGTCCAATCCAATTGACTTAGAGTCTTATAACGTAATATACACGTAATATTTTGGTATGTTAACTCGTATACTCATTCATAATATACGACATACCATCATTCATACATACTCATACAATACCTCGTATTATAGTTGTATTCAATACCTCGTACAATATTTACGTATCATACGATCATCGTTTACTCATTAACGCTTTACTTTCCATAACATTCTCGAATTAAGTCTGCAGGAGAAAAACTGTGTTTGCCATACTTGAATTATAATTACATAATCCATCCTCCCTTATTATTCTATCGTTACGTATTTCTCGAAAGTTCAAAAATAATTCCCGAGCAGAAAACCGTGAATAGTGTTTTTTAGAAAATTTCTCAGAAAGCTTTTTTTTTGGTCTTGGAAATTCAAACACTTTAATTCCTTCACATAGCCAAAATACTATGACGTTCCAACATATCTAGGTTATAGAATGACATTCATCTTGCTAACACATAATAATAATAATATATAATATAATTTTATTCATTGTTTAATTAAATAAAATTATTTTACAATAAATCTGAATTTCTCGGCCGTTACATCCTTCCCCCCTTATAAGGATTCTGTTCCCAGAATCTCGTCTTACATTAAACAAATAACTGAGGGTAATTCTTCTTAATCTTTTCTTCAAGTTCCCACGTTGCTTTTTCGGCATCGTGGTTCTTTCACAACACCTTTACCGAAGGTATAACTTTGTTGCACAGAACTTGCTCCTTTCTATCAATGATTTGAATAGGCACTTCTTCATACTTCAAGTCCTTCTCGATATGAATAGGTTCATACTCTATTACATGCTTATAATCTAGCTTATAAGGATGCAACACATATACATGGAACACATTATGTATTCTTTCTAAGTCCAGAGGTAATGCTACCACGTAAGCTACCTCTCCTACCCTTTTTAATATCCCGAAAGGTCCTATAAATCTTGGACTTAACTTTCCCTTCTTTCCAAAGCGTATCTTTCTTTTCCAGGGAGATACCTTCAGAAATACGTACGAACCTACTTCAAATTCTCTACTCACTCGATGCGAATCCACATATTTCTTCTGTCTGTCTTGAATTTCTACCAGACGCATTCGTATCAGCTTGACTATATCCGCTGTCTGCTGCACCAATTCAGATCCTAGCATTCGGCGTTCTCCCACTTCATCCTAACACAATGGTGTTCTACACTTCCGTCTATAAAGAGCTTTGTAAGGCGGTATGCCTATGCTTGCATGATAACTGTTGTTATACGCAAACTCTACTAGCTGTAGATGATCATCCCAACTACCCTTGAAATCCATGACGCAATATCTCAGTATATCTTCCATCGTCTGAATTGTTCTCTTGCTTTGCCCATCAGTTTGGGGATGATAAGCCGTACTCAACTTCAGTTGCGTTCCCATTTATTCTTGTAGACTCCTCCAAAAGTTTGATGTAAATCGTGGATCACAATCTGACACAATCAAAACTGGTACTCCATGTCTGGAAATGACTTCCTTAACATAGAGTTTAGCCAACTGGTCTAAGTTATAATTAACCTTTATTAGCAAAAAGTGAGCCAACTTCGTCAACCGGTCCACTATTACCCAAATCACGTCATACCCCTTCTGAGTAACTGGAAGTCCCACCACAAAGTCCATCGTGATATGCTCCCACTTCCACTCTGGAATTTCCAATGGCTGTAACAAGCCACTTGGTCATTGATGTTTGGCCTTAACCTTTTGACAAGTCAAGCACCTACTCACATATTCTACTATCTCTCTCTTCATGTTCGGCCACCAAAAAATTTGTCGAAGGTCTTTATACAGCTTAGTACTACCAGGATGAATCGAGTACCTCGAACTATGAGCTTCTTGTAACACTTGCTCCTTTAATTCCATCTCATTTGGAACCCAAATTCTTCCTTCAAATCTTAATAATCCTTCATTATCAAGACTATACTTTAATTCTTTTTCATCGATTAACCGCTTCATCATCTGGTCACACTCGTCGTTTCTAAGTTGTACCTCCTTGACTCTCTCTACAATGGTAGATTGAATCTCTGTCGTAAACAATCTCTGTTCTGATTCACTCAGAAACTTCACCTCCAACTCCATCCTAGCCATCTCTATTATTAACGCAGTTTGAGCCGTTAACATAGACAACTTTTCCCGACCCTTCCTACTCAAGGCATCAGCAACAACATTAGTTTTTCCAGGGTGATACAGGATTTCACAGTCGTAATCCTTTATCAACTTCAGCCATCTCCGTTGTCTCATATTCAACTCCTTTTGTGTGAAGATATATTTTAGACTCTTATGGTCCGTGTATATCTCATATTTCTCTCCGTAAAGATAATATCTCCATATCTTTAAGGCAAACACACTCATGACCCGGTTCCGAGATCATGAGTAGGGTAAACTTTCTCATAATCCTTCAAGCTGGCTTTGTGATGCATCATAATGACCTTGCCATCTTTGCATGAAAGCATGGAACCAAGTCCTCTATGCGAAGCATCGCTATAAACTACAAAATTTCCTGTATCGTTGGGTAAAGACAACAAAGGTGCTTCACTCAATATATTCTTCAGTTCTTGGAAATTGTCTTCACATTTCTCCGTCCACGCGTATTTCACCATCTTCCTTGTCAGGTTAGTCAACGTAGTAGCTATCTTCAAATTTTTTTGGATAAATCTCTGATAGTATCCCGCTAACCCTAGGAAACTCTGCACCTCGGTCGGCATTTTCGGATGTTCCCAACTCATCACTGCTTCCACCTTCGTTGGGTCTACTAAAATCCCCTCACGGTCGATAACATAACCCAAAAACTGTACCCTTTTCTAACCAAAATTCACACTTAGTGAATTTTGCATACAACTTCTCTTTCCTTAGTGTCTCCAACACTATTCTTAAGTGTTCAACATGATCTTCTAGCGTCTTAGAATAGACTAGAATATCATCGATAAACACAACGACGAACTAATCCAAGTATTGTTTGAAAACTCTGTTCATCATATCTGTAAGACCCCAACTTTTATAAATAAAGATTAATTTTTCTCGAAATATATTTTTGAATATTATGGTGTGGATTTGATATAATGTTATAGTTGTGGGTATTATTTACAAATTTTGCAAAGTAAGCAAGTGGTTATATAATATTCGATTGGTGGCGAATATTCGTTTTAACGAGGAATATTAAATGCGACTGCACAATCATTAAGTGGACCCCACAATGTAAGTATTGTCGTAGTTAGAAAATGACAAAATTATCTTTTTATAAAATAACGGCGAAAGTTTTTACCGTTAAACTGTTGAACTACCGTTGGTAAAAAAATGCGATGTCTGGCGTGGTTGCATAAGTAGCACACAGTATTGATTATTGATGCTTACGTGAGAAGTCACTCGGTTATACTCAATTATTGCTATAGTAATTCACGCATCATATCTCTCATATTATTGATTCAATTATTGTCACAAAGATTATCATCGCATAATATTTATTATTATTAAATCAATAATTGAGGCGACAAAGTTATTCATATTATTATTTGCAATATTGACAATGTCTAGAAGTTCTATCAAGGAGAGGTTTGGTCACTTAATTGCGCGCCAATAAGGAGAAATCCTTATCGGAAAGCCCCCTCTTTCCTGGGAATGACCTGGTTATTAAATATTGTGAGTTATAATATTAATGATGAATAAGTTCATGTTGATTAAAGATGAAATTGATAGTTCCATTGTGTGGGGATTATTAGTGTTAGTGGAAATCGACATTTATTTCGATAATAATTGATGTCTAGAGGTTATATTGACCAATCGGGTAATTAATCGGATAAATGAATAATTAATTGCTATTATTTTACATGCTTATAACTATTTGTTCACATGTGTGTACTATTGATTCACATTCATGTACTATTAGGGGAGGTGGTGCAAGTTTGATAATACTTGCAGGATTAAATTAAAAATAAAGAAAAAGAGGAAGGTATTTTACTGTAATATTTCGAGCCCCAAAACGTGCAATTATTGAAACTATATTTTTCTATAAATAGAAGCTCATTCTTCTTTCATTCTCACCAATTCACTAAGTCTCACAAGAACAATTATTATAGAGAGAAAGAAGAAGAGAAGTCTGCTACCTCACTATTCCAGTATCCAGTTTCTTCTAAGGTAAAGGGTATTATTTCTTTCGTATTCATAAAGAGAGTTATTTTCTTTCAATACTCGTAAGGGTTGTTATTCCATTCTTTATTATTCTGTTGGAATAACCTGTCTGTGCGGTCTATCGCATGCCTAGTGAATTCTTTTGTTATTCCATTCTTTATTATTACATTGGAATAACTCCGTTATGCATCGGATCTATCGCGTGCCTGGTGAATTATTTTGTTATTCAATTCTTTATTATTCTGTTGGAATAACCTGTCTGTGCGATTAATCGTATGCATGGTGAATTCTTCTGTTATTTCATTCTTTAGTATTCTGTTGGAATAACCTGTCTATGTGGACTACCGCATGTATGGTGAATGATCCTTTGTATTCAGTCCTTATTAAATTATGGAAATGATCTGTCTACGTGGATTACCGCATGGCGGGCAAAACTCCATTTGCAGTTTCATATATTCTATTATACTCAGTTGGTTAAAATTTTGGTTTCTATACTCCATGAAATTAGTAGAATATCCTGGATATTTGCGCTTCATCCACTATCTTTTCATGGAAATATTCTTCTGAGCATTCTTGAATTTAACTCCACAAAACAGTATCATGTTGACAATTTGGACGTTATTGATTTCTGGATAAATTAAATTATAAATCTTTAAAAATTTATCCTTGAACTTGTTTTATTGAATTCTTATATCATTGTCATCATCCTCATGTTTATAATATGTTGAAAGTCATCTGTGGCCTGTAGTGCATAGATGGATTTGGTATGATTATGATCAGGGATTATTCGGTATAATCATGACCGTAATATTACAAATGATGTGGTAAAAGTCCTAATTGGCCGTAGTGCATTGATGGACAGTTGTTGGCATAATCATGACCATTGATGAATACACGAATATCCTTGGCCCGTAGTGCATGGATAATTTGTGGTCGTAATACTAATGAATATCCTTGGCCGTAGTGCAGGGATGATGTGGTTTATTTATTAAGCTGAGTCTCAGCGATAAAAGTGATGAAAAACCTTTTAAATTATAGAAGATAGTAGATTTTATTCTCTACATGACTCTTCTAATGGATTGCTTGTTTCGCTGCAGTTAAACTTGATGTTTGTTATATTTTATCAGTTTAACACTGTTGAAGGCTAACGATAAATTATTCTGCATTATCTTAGTCATACTATTTCTTACTGGGCTAGTTGAGCTCGCCCTTTCTTTCACTGTTCTCTTCAGGAAATGAGAATATAGCTAAGACGAGTCGGGGAACGGATTAACGGTCCAGATGGTTGTTTTAGTAATCCTCACTATTCTATAAAATAGTGTGACAATAAATGTAATGAGGACTCCATTGAGTGTGGATATTGTCTAGATGACAATATTCTTATTAAAACTCTTAGATTATGTTTTGTCGAATTTTACACGACTGTTGTATAATTAAGTTGTATTTGAATTTTGTACTATGTATTTGGCGACTCAAGATGGGTGATGTATACCTATTCTGGGGGCGTCACAATATCCATAAATGCAGTTGGTGCATTTGTCAACCCAAATGACATCACTAGGAACTCGTAATGGCCGTAATGAGTCCTGAATGTCGTCTTAGGTACATCCTCACTTCTAACCTTCAACTGATGATACCCCGTCCGCAAATCTATCTTAGAAAAATACGTTGCCCCTTTCAACTGATCAAAGAGATCATCGATCCTGGGAAATGGATATTTATTCTTTATCGTTAACTTGTTCAACTCTCGATAGTCGATACAAAGTCTTAACGATCTGTCCTTCTTCTTTACAAACAATACCGATGCTCCCCACAGCAAAACACTCGGTTGAATGTACTTTCTATCCAACAGTTCTTGTAACTGAACCATCAACTCCTTCATCTCCACCGGTGCCATACGATACGGTGCCTTGGAAACTGGTGTCGCTCCTGACACAATGTCTATTACGAATTTGGTCTCCCTATCCGGTGGAAGACCCGACAATTCACTTGGAAAAACATCCGTAAATTCTTTCACTATAGGTATTTGTTTCATCGTTGCTCCTGAAAGTAGTATGCACACAAGCCAATCATGTTTGATGATAAAGCATATACTTTGTAACAATCTTATTCATTTATTAATAAAAAGTATTAATTTATTAAAGGCTTTTAATTATCTACATGATGCTGTTTTATAATATGTGATAAACCCATAGTTTTAAGCAATGCTTTTAGAATAATGATGATGATCATTCTAATGAGATCTAAATTCTTAGAAAGCTTAAAACAAAAATAGTTCCCAATCATTGGATTACTAAATTGGGGATTAGTGAATCCGGATAGATTGGTACATACGTTCTGCTTGCTCGTTGGATGAGGATGATTGATCTCATGATCATTTGTGTGGAGACACTAAAGCAAGTATGTAGGTGCTTATTAGAGAATAAGTTCCTTCGAACGTGGCTCGCTAAGGAATACCTAATGGAGTTTTACTTGCCTGTCAATAGGAATTCCTGTAGTGATAGTAGTACAAGTGATCCTTGGACTTGAGATCATCATAGTATCTTGTGTATGATGAGTTATACTTTGACTTATTCCTTAAGACCCTTAGGGTATATCAAAGGGTATGCTTGGGTATAATAAGTTGTACATGGAGATAATGTATGATCAATAAAGAATCTACCACTTCTAATAAAAGAAGAGAAATGTCCTATGTGATTCGATAAATGACAACCCAGTAGTCCTTGGTCAAGGCAGAATGAAATTAGAAAGGAGTTTTTAATTTGCATTATTTGAAGTTGTGCATTTAAGGATCAAAATACATATAATTAAATAAAATAAGACTTGACAGTAATTCCATGTCTTATATTTAATTGGGACATTGTATGGTGAAAGGATTGAATTGTACGGTAACTATTTACTCAAAGGTTCTTTAATGATTAATGTTGAAATCTATATTATCTGGAAAGTCGTTGATCGCTAGGGAGGCTTATCCCTATTGTAGAATAAATATTATTTATTTAAATAAATTAATTGTTTAATTTATTTATTTAAATAAGATTAGAATTGTTCTAATTGATTTATTCACAACCGGTTTAATATGGAGAACCTAAAGGGTCACACCATAAAAGGAAGAATAATTATTTAAGAAGTTAATGGCATAATCGTAATAATATGTTATGTATATTTAATTTAATCTGTGGTGATAGAATAAATTAAATAGCTTAATATTTATTATTTAATATTTTAGAAATATTAAATATAAATTAATAAGAGGAGTCTTATTAATATTATTACAATTATTATTATTTTAATTTCTAAAAGAGTTTAGGAATTAATTTAATATAAGTACTCTCATTTATTCCTAATTGGATTAGGAAGGAAAATTAGTTAAAGGAGTTTAATTAATTATCCCTAATAAGATTAGGGAGCTTAATTAATTAAAAGAATTTAATTAATTAAATAAATCCCAATTCCTTAATTGTTAAGGTGGGTTGCCCACATCTATAAATAAGAGGAGTCTTATTATGGGTGGGTGGTTGTTGACTTTTACAACATACGACATAATTCCAATTTGTTGGAGAGTACATTCTTTTCTATAGAGATAGAAAACTAGGGTTTGAGCCAATACCCCTTCTTCTTGAAAATTCTTCTTCCTTGGTGGATCACCTCTAGAGGCCAAACACTTGGGTGGCTAATGTTAATCAAAGGAAGGAACCAAACCCGGTGGATTCAAGTTGAACGCGAAAAGGATTGGAGGTGAACTTGTACCTGAGGAAGCTTGGATCTTCTAGGGTATGTTTGTTCTTCATATCTTTTCGTTTAATTAATAATTGTGCATAAAGGGTGATTCGGGTATATGGTTTGTAAAATTTTTTTTAAACTCTGATTTTACACGTTTTCGCACTTTTTATGCAATTTGATTGCGTTCTTGAATATTACAAACCTAACAGTGGCATCAGAGCCAAACCTTTATGCAAATTATTAATTATTTTAATTTGATATGTATATTGATATGTGTTTAGAACAATTTAATTGGGCATAATTTTATTGTATAAAATTAAAAAAAAAAAAAAAAAAGGTGCCAAAATCTTTTTATTCCTTGAAACCGTGATTCATGAATCCTGAAGCAAGTTACTTTATAATACCAACGGAAGTACTAAGATAAAGGTGTGTTCGGTAAAAGGGAATCACGTGCTTAAAAAAAAAAAGTTTCAAGGAAATTTAAATGTTACACGGAAATTCGGATATATATATATATTATAATATTCGGTTATTATTATTATTATATATATATTTTGATTTATTTTATAATTAAAATAAAAAAGTTTATTTTAATTTTAAAATAAAAGATTTATTTTAATATAAAAATAAAAAAGTTTATTTTAATTTTAAAATTAAATTTCATGCCAACTAATTAGAGTTGGAATTTGATTCCATGATAACTAATTGGAGTTGAAATTGGATTGCCTAATTTCCTTAAATAAAGGAGTTTATTTAGATATGAAATTAGATTTCATATTATTCAAAATAAAGGAGTTTATTTGTGAATAGGAAGTAAATCCATCTTTCCTTAAATAAAGGAGTTTATTTAGATATGAAATAAGATTTCATATTATTCAAAATAAAAGAGTTTATTTGTGAATAGGAAAGAGAATCCATGTTTCCTTAAATAAAGGAGTTTATTTAAATATGAAATAAGATTTCATATTATTCAAAATAAAGGAGTTTATTTGTGAATAGAAAAGAATTAAGTGTTTCCTTTAATATTTTTTTTTTACATGGAATTGGATTCCATAATTAATTAAAATAAAGGAGTTTATTTTGATTAAAATTTTGATTAAAATAAAATAGTTTATTTTATTCAAAATTGGATAAATTAAAATAAAATAGTTTTATTTTGATTTAAATTTGGATTAAAATAAAGGAGTTTATTTTGATTCAAAAATAGATTTTATACTAACTAAATTTGCCCATTAAATGATATCAATATATATATATTAAATGCTCGGTAAAATCATTTTTGGACCGTACTATGTCCAACAAGGTACTGATTTTCCTTTCGGATACATCAAACAATTATTACGTATCGAGGCGTCCATTATGAGAAAACCATTTGAGATGATCTAGAAACTTATTGCTCAAGTATTTATTCCTTGATCTAATCAAAGAATCTTAATACTTTGTCAATTTGTTTCACTTTTGAATTCTTTGAACCTTTCAAATAATTCACACTTATATTCAAACAAATACACACATTCAACTCTTTGAATAACCATCTCCTTTTCTTATACTAGTTTGTTCAATTTGCAAAATTATTTTCGGCGTAAGTCAAGTATATAAAATCCATTAAGTAATATTCCAGTTCTATACAAAACATTATTATTATTATTATAAATAGAACAAAAATTGTTCTTAAATATAATACCAAAGATTTCATTGTCCAACAATAAAATGGAAATAATGTTTCTAACAAGTACTGGAATACAATAACAACTTATTGACTTAATAGATTTGCCTGTAGGCATTGCTAAACTATAAGTTTCTATGGCTAATATGGCAACCTTTGCTACATTTCCGCACATATGATTACTTATATTTGTTTAGCTTTCTACTTCGCTTGGTCCTTCATAAATCTATATTTATGATAACCAAAGTCGGTATCCAATACCCAAGTAGAACCTTGACTTAAAGAAAAATTTATTTTAAATCATGAACAAATTTGTATTTATAACTGAAACTTCACTAAGCTTCTTTGGTTGGCCTCTGCAAGACGCTTCTCGTAATTTCTTTCCAGTGTCCAGGCTTATTGCAGTGGAAGCAAGCTCTTTTGCTATCCGTATCAGTTTTGTTCTTATTATCTTTTGTTTATGCCTTTCTATTTACCTTCTTTGAATCGTTCTTCTTTTCAGAAGATCCTTTGGCCCCTACCAGTAAGACTTGATCTTTCTTGGTTGGAAAGTGACTCTCAACTTTTTTTCAACATGTTAAGCAAATCAGCGAGGTTGATATCTAGCTTGTTCATATGAAAAATTCACAACAATTGTGAAAGGAGTCCGAGAGTGAGTGCAAGATCAAATCTTGGCTCAACTCTCCATCCATGACAAAACCAGTTGTCCTAAATGATCAATCAAATTGATTATGTTAAGAACTTTTTATGCAGTACTATATAGTGTCATTGGCCATTCTAGATCGGAAGAGCTCCTTAGATATCTGATATCTATCAGTCCTACTTTCCTCACCATCAACTACTTGATGTGCAGGAATATAGTAGGAGCATCCATAGTTTCATTCGGACGCTAAAGCTCGTTACTAATGGATGCGAGCATGATGCATTGAGCCAACTGTGCATCATCTTGCCACTTTCTAAAAGTAGCAATGTCTTCCTCAGAGGCATTGTCTGCAACCATTGCAGGGATAGGCGTATTAAGGACAAAAGATAGCTTTTCAGCTATGAGAACTATTCTCAAATTCCTTAACCAATCCATTTAATTGATTACGGTTAATTTAGCATCTAATATGCTTCATGATGATAGTAATTTAGACATTGTAAAATTACGTAAATGAATTTGTAATTAACAACATTTTAACATACATTCTTTTATTAATTACCAAAATAATTTAGGACTTGTTTTAAATTGGTATCTCCACTATTTTCTTCAAACTATATTACCCTCACTTATATAGTTCGCAAAATCTAATTAAAGATTTGCTAGTGAGAATAAGGATCCCATTTCAAATGTATATAGCCTTGTGGTGACACAACAAACTATATATAAATAAATAGGTAGACAACTTTTGTCAATTACATCAACTATGCAACTCCTTTTCTTTTGCCTCTTAGATTATTTTGATCAGTGGTGGCACATCCGATTCAAAATTATCCAAGTTAAGTCCGACCTAGCACTCCATATATTCAAAAAGAAAAATATCATCCTTGTGGTGACACAAAAAAACAATATTGTTCAATTTTCTTTATAAGCATCAAATGTGATAAATTAACATCTTAAATACTTAATACTTTCCTTGTGGTGACACAACAAACTCATATTAAATATTTAATACTCTATTAATCTTATCATCTTTAGAAAGGCGACGTTCGATATTCCAAATATCTTTGAACGCTTAGGACTTAATATAAAAATTGAGGGGTTTGTTATTAATTTGTCTCATCTTGTTTTAGTGCAGCATTGCATATATATATAAAAAACGGCAATATATTAATGAACATGCGAAGCATGTTTGCATAATATATAATATATATAGTATAAGCATGCACATATAGAATACTATATTCTACTCGAATTGATTATGGACTTTTATTCTAGTTTGGTTCACTAGAGCCACCAAGTGAACCAAAAGGTCAAACCCTAGGGGTGCAAGAAATAATATTTAAATATAACTATTACATTTAAACCCGGGCTCCATTACAAACGGGTCTTCACGCGCTCCTTGCTCCTTGATCTCTAATTTTTCAAAAATTAATTCTAACTATTCCTATTACATAACTATTTTAAAATAAATAGAAACCTTGATCGTGATCGAGGGAAGTACATAGGAGGAGATAGAATTTACATTCGGAAAAATTAGAGAAGATGAATCTCGCAGACCCCATTTAATAAAACTCATACATTCATGCATCCAACTAAAATAAAATCCAATCACATTGGTCGATAGTCCATAATCAATCCCATTTATTATCATACACATCATCATATGCATCAATAAATAACATTCATCTTATGAATAATAAACATTTAATATATATATTGATATCATTTAATGGGCAAATTTAGTTAGTATAAAATCTATTTTTGAATCAAAATAAACTCCTTTATTTTAATCCAAATTTAAATCAAAATAAAATTATTTTATTTTAATTTATCCAATTTTGAATAAAATAAACTATTTTATTTTAATCAAAATTTTAATCAAAATAAACTCCTTTATTTTAATTAATTATGGAATCCAATTCCATGTAAAAAAAAAATATTAATGGAAACACGAATTCTTTTCCTATTCACAAATAAACTCCTTTATTTTGAATAATATGAAATCTTATTTCATATTTAAATAAACTCCTTTATTTAAGGAAACATGGATTCTCTTTCCTATTCACAAATAAACTCTTTTATTTTGAATAATATGAAATCTTATTTCATATCTAAATAAACTCCTTTATTTAAGGAAAGATGGATTTACTTCCCTATTCACAAATAAACTCCTTTATTTTGAATAATATGAAATCTAATTTCATATCTAAATAAACTCCTTTATTTAAGGAAATTAGGCAATCCAATTTCAACTCCAATTAGTTATCATGGAATCAAATTCCAACTCTAATTAGTTAGCATGAAATTTAATTTTAAAATTAAAATAAACTTTTTTATTTTAATTATAAAATAAATGAAAATATATATATATATAATAATAATAATAATAACCGAATATTATAATATATATATATATATCCGAATTTCCGTGTAACATTTAAAATTTCCTTGAAACTTTTTTTTTTTTAAGCACGTGATTCCCTTTTACCGAACACACCTTTATTACTTGGGTATTGGATACCGACTTTGATTATCATAAATATAGATTTATGAAGGGACCAAGCAGAAGTAGAAAGCTAAAAAAATATAAGTAATCCTATATGCGGAAAATGTAGCAAAGGTTGCCATATTAGCCATAGAAACTTATAGTTTAGCAATGCCTACGGGCAAATCTATTAAGTCAATAAGTTGTTATTGTATTACAGTACTTGTTAGAAACATTATTTCCATTTTATTGTTGGACAATGAAATCTTTGGTATTATATTTAAGAACAATTGTTGTTCTATTTATAATAATAATAATAATGTTTTGTATAGAAGCTGGAATATTACTTAATGGATTTTATATACTTGATTTCTGTGAAAATAATTTTGCAAATTGAACAAACTAGTATAAGAAAAGGAGATGGTCATTCAAAGAGTTGAATGTGTGTATTTCTTTGAAATACAAGTGTGAATTATTTGAAAGGTTCAAAGAATTCAAAAAAGTGAAACAAATTGACAAAGTATTAAGATTCTTTGATTAGATCGAGGAATAAATACTTGAGCAATAAGTTTCTAGATCATCTCAAATGGTTTTCTCATAATGGACGCCCTCGATACGTAATAATTGATTGATGTATACGAAAGGAAAAATTGTACCTTGTTGGACATAGTGCGGTCCAAAATGATTTTACTGAGCATTCAAAGTATCCTTACAGGATCATGTCCCAGAAATGGTTGCATATCTACAAAAAGGTAACCTCAAAATCCATTCAAGACTCCATAAAAGTTATGGACGGGGAGGATTCTAATCTTAAGTATGTTAAGATAAGGGTTGTCCAACTTATGTGAAAAAGTTTCGAAGGATAAGCTTGGGACAAGATTTGACAAAAATAGATTTGTGGGACATCCTAAAGTAAGTTTAGGGTAAATGTTCTATAATCCTACTTAGCAAAAGGTGTTTATTGCGAAACACGCTTCCTTCTAAGATAAAGGTGTTTATCATTGAAGGGGCTAGTGGGAGGATAATAGATCTTGTAGAGTTCAAGAACCACAAAACACTATAAGTCAAATAAGAGGAACACGTAGATAGACCTATTGTACCTTGTTGAATCGTAAATCGAAATAATCTTGAAGATACCTAGGAGGTATGGATTCATCATGGATGATGATGATGATGAGTACGCATCATAGAAGATGATGATCCGAGTTACATATGATGAGGTAAGAGTTTTAGTGTGTACAAAAGGGTCAGTGGGAGCGTCTTGAAATTTTTAGTATTATATGTTGATATACTACGGATGAGGAATGACATACCAATGCTACAATCAGTAAAGATAAAGTTGTCTAAACAATCCTCCATGAATGATTTGGGAAGAGTATCATTATTGGGGATACAAATCTATATAGATAGATTTAAAAGGATGCTCAACTTAACCCAAGGAACGTATATTCATTTGATGCTAAAGTCGTTTAGCATGGCAAACTCCAAGAGATGTCTCATGTTGATGAGATATGGAGTGTATCTCTCTTTATAGTCCCCACAGACTCCTGAAAAGAGAGATCACATGAGTGACTATCATGTATGCAATGAAATATACAAGATCTAATGTTGATCGATCATATTAATGGAGAAGATCAACGTAAGGCGGTGAAAAACATCTTAAAGTTCTTAACCCAAGCACTAAGGATGTGAGCATACATGGTGGGTGCGAATTAAAACTAGAGGGCTTTACAGACTCAAGTTTTTTCGAGAGACAGAAGAGCGATAGAAAATCCACTTTAAGGTAAAGGGTTACCTTGAGCAAGTGGTGCGTTGAATTGTAAAGGTTCCAAACAAAGAAAGAGTTCTTTGGTTTAGTGATAAAGACAAAGTATATAGCTATAAATGAAGCTGCAAGTTGATTGTTTGGATTAAAGTTCATTCTGAGAACTAGGAATAGTTCTTAAGTCTCATCTTGGATCTAAACATGTGTTGTGGCACTTTCATTTGATTATTAGAATCATTGAAAGATGGGAAATCACTATAGAGATAGTGGACTCTCATGAACAACATTACATATCCATTAACTAAAGCTTATCCAACAACGGGATAATCGTCACTTAGAGAAGAAGAGTATGAGATACCATGACGATTGGCTTTGGTGCAAGTGGGAGATTGAAAGTAGTATGCACACAATCCAATCATGTTTGATGATAAAGCATATACTTTGTAACAATCTTATTCATTTATTAATAAAAAGTATTAATTTATTAAAGGCTTTTAATTATCTACTTGATCTTTTTTTTATAATATGTGATAAACCCATAGTTTTAAGCAATGCTTTTAGAATAATGATGATGATCATTCTAATGAGATCTAAATTCTTAGAAAGCTTAAAACTAAAATAGTTCCCAATCATTGGATTACTAAATTGGGGATTAGTGAATCCAGGATAGATTGGTACATATCGTTTGCTGCTCATTGGATGAGGATGATTGATCTCATGATCATTTGTGTGGAGACACTAAAGCAAGTATGTAGGTGCTTATTAGAGAATAAGTTCATTTGAGCGTGGCTCGCTAAGGAATACCTAATGGAGTTTTACTTGCTCGTCGATAGGAATTCTCAGTAGTGATAGTAGTACAAGTGATCCTTGGACTTGAGATCATCATAATATCTTGTGTATGATGAGTTATACTTTGACTTATTCCTTAAGACCCTTAGGGTATATCAAAGGGTATGCTTGGGTATAATAAGTTGTACATGGAGATAATGTATGATCAATAAAGAATCTACCACTTCTAATAAAAGAAGAGAAATGTCCTATGTGATTCGATAAATGACAACCCGGTAGTCCTTGGCCAAGGCAGAATGAAATTAGAAAGGAGTTTTTAATTTGCATTATTTGGAGTTGTGCATTTAAGGATCGAAATACATATAATTAAATAAAATAAGACTTGACAGTAATTCCATGTCTTATATTTAATTGGGACATTGTATGGTGGAAGGATTGAATTATGCGGTAACTATTTACTCAAAGGTTCTTTAATAATTAATGTTGAAATCTATATTATCGGAAAGTCGTTGATCATTAGGGAGGCTTATCCCTATTGTAGAATAAATATTATTTATTTAAATAAATTAATTATTTAATTTATTTATTTAAATAAGATTAGAATTGTTCTAATTGATTTATTCACAACCTGGGTTTAATATGGAGAACCTAAAGGGTCACACCATAAAAGGAAGAATAATTATTTAAGAAGTTAATGGCATAATCGTAATAATATGTTATGTATATTTAATTTAATCTATGGTGATAGAATAAATTAAATAGCTTAATATTTATTATTTAATATTTTAGAAATATTAAATATAAATTAATAAGAGGAGTCTTATTAATATTATTACAATTATTATTATTTTAATTTCTAAAAGAGTTTAGGAATTAATTTAATATAAGTACTCTCATTTATTCCTAATAGGATTAGGAGACAAATTAATTAAAAGAGTTTAATTAATTATCCCTAATAAGATTAGGGAGCTTAATTAATTAAAAGAATTTAATTAATTAAATAAATCCCAATTCCTTAATTGTTAAGGTGGGTTGCCCACATCTATAAATAAGAGGAGTCTTATTATGTGTGGGTGGTTGTTGACTTTTACAACATACGACATAATTCCAATTTGTTGGAGAGTACGTTCTTTTCTATAGAGATAGAAAACTAGGGTTTGAGCCAATACCCCTTCTTTTTGAAAATTCTTCTTCCTTGGTGGATCACCTCTAGAGGCCAAACACTTGGGTGGCTAATGTTGATCAAAGGAAGGAACCAAACCCGGTGGATTCAAGTTGAACGCGAAAAGGATTAGAGGTGAACTTGTACCTGAGGAAGCTTGGATCTTCAAGGGTATGTTTGTTCTTCATATCTTTTCATTTAATTAATAATTGTGCATAAAGGGTGATCCGGGTATATGGTTTGTAAAAAAAATTTAAACTCTGATTTTACACGTTTCCGCACTTTTTATGCAATTTGATTGCGTTCTTGAATATTACAAACCTAACAGCTCCCACTCTCTGGGTATCAACAACATGGAACAAATAACCTATACATCCCTTCCTTAATAATTTCCTAGCTTGTGTCATGGTAAGACAACACGAACGTCCCAACGATTTATTATCATAAAACACTATAAGAGGTTGACTCAACGTTCTAATGTTTACACATTTCTTTTGGCAATCTATTATTACACCATGGTTGAACAACCAATCTATTTCAAGAATTACATCGAATTCTCCCAACTTTATCGGTATAAAATCTACCGATAATTTTCAACCTCGTACATCTACACAACAACTCCTATGGATATCTTCAACATGAATTATTTCTTCGTTCGCTACCTTGATATTCAAAGGTACAAACGATCTTTCGGGAAGTAATCCTAAGCATCTAGCAAAATCACATGCTGTGAAAGAACAAGTAGCACCCGAGTCAAATAACTCGTAAACATTTATGTCGTTGATCGGGATAATACCTGAAACTACATCCCCTGATGCAACTGCATCTTGGACCGTGATGTTAAAGGTGCGGGCCATCGGCCTACCCGTCTGCGCTGGACCACCAATAGCTAACTTACCGCTATTAGCGCCCTTATTCCCATCCGTCCCCTTCTTCGGGCAGTTCTTCGCCATGTGATCAGTTGATCCACACACGAAGCATCCATGGTTTTTCTTCAGACTTGGATAGTTATGCAAAATATACTCCTCCTATCCACAGTTGTAACATACGGCTTTCCCCTTGAGACAGACTCCTAAATGAGTCTTCCCGCAGTTCTTGCACGCCTCCATCCTCCTCTTAGGATCCCCTTGTTTCACTCTGGTATTCCCAGAGTTAAACCCCTTTCTTTTCTGGCCCTCGCCACTACCACTGGCTCCCTCGAGCTTTACTCCCCCATCTACCTTTCCCTTGTTCTTCTTCTCCTTGTGGTATTGGCTTAAAGCCTCGTTACCACCTTTGGCAATTATTGCCTTCTTCAGTATTGTCCCAAAAGAATTACTTTGGAACACAGAAATACGGCAATAGAGCCAGGGTTTCAAGCCCTTCTCAAATCTCCTAGCCTTTCTCACCTCGGTGTCCACCTGATGTGGAGCAAATCACGTAAATTCATTGAATGTGGCAGCGCATTAGGGAACTGTCATTTCCCCTTATTTTAACTCTAGAAACCGCATCTCCATCATCCCCTGCATACTCGTGGGAAAGTAGTTCTCGAAGAAAATCTCCTTGAACAGCGTCCACGTTAAGTTCTCTATTCCAACCCTAGCCTGGTTTGCCTCCCACCAGAAATTGGCCTCACCCTTCATCATATAGGTAGAAAAAGCAACCTTTTGCCCCTCATCGACATTTGCAATTACAAATGCCTTCTCTATTTCCTTCACCCATGTATAGGCTTCTATGTGGTCCGTAGTTCCTTTGAACTCTGGCGGACCGACACTCTTAAAATCCTTAAAAGTAGTAGCTCATACAACTACAGGATTTACGGGTATATTAGCCCCGTTCCTATTAAAAGCAGTCATTAACAAGTTAACGAACTCTTGCATCGGGTTAATCGGACTTCCCTTCGGTTGATTTACATTAGCATCTTGGTTTCTTTGTCTCCTTCTTGGCGGCATTTTGCTGTTAAGATAAACAACACGTCATTATTACTTCCTTCTTTTTGGTTAGTTATTATTCATTACTAAACAATAAATTCACCTCATTACACAATATGTTCCAAAAAAAGGCTTATATTGATTTACTTGCTTGTAGTATAATATTACATCATTCGTGTGACGCGCCCAAAATAGGTATACATCACCTATTCTGAGTTGCCAAATACATGGTACAGAATACAAATATAACCTTAAATATACAACATGAGCTGTGAGTCTTAATACAAATATTGTCTTCTAGACAGTATTCAAACTAAAAATAAGTCCTCAATACATTTATTATCACACTATTTCATAAAATAGTGAGGACTACTAATGCTATCATCTGGACTGTCAATCCGTTCCCCGACTAGTCCCTACGACGTTCTCATTTTCTGAAGAGAACAATGAAAGCAAAAGGGTGAGCTCAACTAGCCCAGTAAAAAATATTATGACTAATAAAATGCAGAATAAATTATCATTAGCCTTCAACAGTGTTAAACTGATAAAATATAACAACATCAAGTTTAACTGCAGCGGAACAAGAAATCCATTAGAAGAGTCAAGTAGAGAATAAAATCTACTATCTTCTATGATTTAAAAGGTTTTTTATTACTTTTATCGCTGAGACTAAGCTTAATAAATAGTCCACATCATCCCTGCACTACGGCCAAGGATATTCATTAGTATCACGACCACAAATTATCAATGCATTACGGGCTAAGGATATTCGTGTATTCATCAATGGTCATAATCATGCCAACAACTGTCCATCAATGCACTACGGCCAATGAGGATTTTTACCACATTATTTGTAACATTACGGTCATGATTATACCGAATAATCCCCGGTCATATTCATACCAAGTCCATCTATGCACTACAGGCCAGAAATGACTTTCAACATATTATAAACATGAGGATGATGACAATGATATAAGAATTCAATAAAACAGGTTCAAGGATAAAATTTTAAAGATTTATAATTTAATATATCCAGAAATCAATAACGTCCAAATTGTCAACATGATACTTTTTTGTGGAGTAAAATTCAAGAATGCTCAGAAGAATATTTCCATGAAAAGATACTGGATGAAGCGCAAATATCAAGGATATTCTACTAATTTCATGGAGTATAGAAGCCAAAACTTTAATCAACTGAGTATAATAGAATATATGAAACCACAAATGGATTTTTGCCGCCATGCGGTAATCCACGAGATGCATTATTCCAACAGAATAATAAAGAATGGAATAACAGAAGAATTCACCAGGCGTGCGTAATCCGCACACACAGGTTATTCCAACAGAATAATAAAGAATGGAACCAAGTCATGCGTAACCCACACAAACAGGATATTCCAACAAAATAATAAAGAATGGAACCAGATCATGCGTAATCCACACAGACAGGATATTCCAACAGAATAATAAAGAATGGAATAACAACAGAATTCACCAGGCATGCAATAGACCGCACAAACAGGTTATTCCAACATAATAATAACGAATGGAATATTACGAGTATTGAAAGAAAATAACTCTCTTCATGAATACGAAAGAATAATACCCCTTACCTTAAAAACAAGAGTATTCCGACGGGTAGGGCGGTGATATACTTGAAGAAAACTTGCACAATTTTCTACGCTCAAAGCTTTCTTAAACTCTAAAGAAATACGCTCAAGATTATAAAAGAAGAATTCTCTGAATTTCTGGTGTGATTTTCAATTTTAACTAAGCATCCTATTTATAGGAGAATGGAAAGGATACTATGCTGCACTATGCAATAAAATATAATATATTCTATTTATAATCAAATAAAACAAAAGTTTATAAAAAGTATTCTGTTTTATATAAAAAAAATTTACTATGCAAACACTATGCAGGCATTATGCAAACAATATGCATAATAAATATAATATATTCTATTTATAAAAACAAAACTTTATAAAAAGTATTATGTTTTATATAAAAATTTTCTGTTTTATTACATTTATAATAATAATAAAACAACATTTATCACCATTATTATAATTCATAATATTAATCGACCAGGTCGTTCCCAGGAAAGAGGGGGATTTCCAATAAGGATTTCTCCCTATTGGCACGCAATTAGGTAACCAAACCTCTCCTTGACAGAACTTCTAGACATCGTCAATATTGCAAATAATAATATTAATAATTTTGTCGTCCCAATTATTGATTTAATAATATATAAAATATTGACAATAATTGAATCATATAACGTGTGATACTATGCAACAATTATCGTAGTAATAATTGAATAAAACCGAGTGACTTATTACATAAGCATCAATAATCAAAATCGTGTGCTACTACGCAACCAATGCCGTACATCGCACTTTTAACATAGGGTGATTCAACAGTTAGCAGTAAAACTTCCGCCGTTATTTTCTTAAAATATTTTTTGCGTTTTTTCAATCCGACAATAATTCCGTTATGGGGTCCACCAATGATTGTCTTGGTTGTACGAATATTCCTGTTAAAAGCGAATATTCCCAGACCAATTGAATATTATATAACAACTTGTGTACTTTGCAAAATTTATAAATATTACCCACAACTATAACATTATATCAAATTCATTCCATAATATTCAAAAATGATATTTATAGAAAAATCATCTTTTATTCATAAAAGTTGGGGTCTTACAACCTCCCCTTCTTATGAAATTTCGCCCTCGAAATTAGGGTACGTACCTGGTATGTCGAAGAGGTAAGGATACCTTGATTTCATTTCAGATTCTAACTCCCAGGTCATTTCCTCAACATCGTGGTTCCTCTATAAAACTTTGACTTGAGGTATAACCTTGGAGCGTAGAACATGTTCCTTCTTATCCAAGATTTTAATAGGAACCTCTTCATACGTTAAATCTTCCGCTATTTCGTCCGGTTCTAACTCAATAATGTGGTTCGGGTTTTCCACATATTTACGTAACATGGATATGTAAAAAACGTTATGAACACGAGACATACTTAGCGGTAAAGCGAGTCTATAGGCCACAGTTCCTACTCGATCAAGGATTAAAAATGGGCCAATGAATCGAGGATTGAGCTTTCCTCTCTTTCCAAATCTTGTAACTCGTTTCCATGGAGCAACACGTAACAACACATGATCTCCAATATCAAATTCTACGTCCTTTCGATGAAGATCAGCATAACTCTTTTGTCGATCTTGTGAGGTTTTTATACGTTGCCGGATCGTTTGAATCTTTTCCATAGTCATACGTACTAACTCCAATCCCAACAACGTTGCTTCACCCACCTCATCCCAGCATACTGAAGAACGACACTTTCTTCCATACAACGCCTCGAATGGAGCCATGCCAATACTTGTTTGATAACTGTTGTTGTAGGAAAACTCCACCAATGGTAAGAACTTGTCCCAACTTCCCTTGAAGTCAAGGACATGGAGTCTTAATAGATCTTCAAGAGTTTGAATTGTCCTCTCTGACTGCCTGTCCGTCTAAGGATGATATGCCGAGCTAAATCGTAAATCCATGCCCATAGCTTTCTGCAAACTAACCCAAAATCGTGAAATGAATCTTGGGTCTCAATCAGAAACTATGGATACTGGCATACCATGCAGTCTTACAATCTCATTTATGTACATACGAGCAAGACGTTCAAGTGTATAAGTTTCTCGTATTGGTAAGAAATGAGCAAACTTGGTCAATCTATCAACAATGACCCAAATTACATTTATGCCTTGGGAAACCTTGGGAAGACCAGTAACGAAATCCATGGTAATGTACTCCCACTTCCATTCTAGAATTTCAAGTGGTTGCAATAGACCTTTTGGTACTTGATGCTCCGCCTTAACTCGTTGACAAGTTAGACACCTTGAGATAAACAGCGCTATCTCTCTCTTCATATTGCTCCACCAAAATGTATGACGAAGATCACAATACATTTTGGTACTCCCAGGATGGATTGAAAATGATGTGTTATGCGCCTCCATCATGATTTTATTCTTTAAATAGGGGTCATTAAGAAGACAAAGTCTGGAGTTGACTTGAAGTATTCCATCTTCATCGATTCTTTCTTCCGGCATAGCACCTTCTTGCACTTTCTTCTTCATACGCATCAGCTCCAGGTCTGTAGCTTTAGCAGCTTTAACTTTATCAATTAAAGTCGGTTCTACTCATATATTTGCTATCATCACATGGGTCCTCAAGTCTTTCACTCTATCTCCATCCTTTGCAAGTCATATAAAATGGGCCTCATGCGTTGACAATATATCGACTTTTCGACCGCGATATGATCTTCTACTCAATGCGTCAGCTACTACGTTTGCTTTACCATGATGGTATTGAATAGTATGATCATAATCTTTCAGCAGTTCAAGCCAACGTCGTTGTCGCATGTTGAGTTCCTTTTGAGTGAAGAAATATTTGAGGCTTTTATGATCCGTAATGATCTCCACTTTCTCCCCATACAAGTAATGCCTCCAAATTTTAAGTGCGAAGACAACAACTGCCAACTCTAGATCATGAGTAGGATAATTCCTCTCATATTCTTTGAGTTGCCGAGAGGCATAGACTATGACTTTCCCATGTTGCATGAGAACACATCCTAAACCTTTGCCCGATGCATCACTGTAGATGACAAATCCCTCCAAGCTAGATGGTATTGTCAGAACAGGTGCTAAAATGAGTCTCCTCTTGAGTTCTTGAAAACTCTTCTCACATTCCATGCTCCAACCAAATTTTATATCTTTCCGAGTCAGCTGAGTTAATGGAGTAGCGATTCGAGAAAACCCTTCCACGAATCTCTGATAATAACCAGCTAATCCGAGAAAGCTACGTACTTTGGTCACTGATTTAGGTTGCTCCCATCTTTGAATAACTTCAATCTTTGTCGGGTCAACAAATATTCCAAGAATTGATTCTACGTGCCCAAGGAATGCTACTTCCTCAAGCCAGAACTCGCATTTCTTCAACATGGCATAAAGCTTGTTTTCACAAAGCTTTTAGAGTATCAGCCTCAAGTGTTGTTCATGTTAGGTTTGTAATATTCATGAACGCAATCAAATTGCACAAAATTAACGGAAACGTGTAAAATCAGAGTTTTAAAATTTTTACAAACCATAAACCCAGATCACCCTTTAAGCAAAATTATTAATTAAACGAAAAAGAAAGAACAAGAATCATACCCTTGAAGATCCGAGCTTCCTCAGGTACAAGTTCACCTCCAATCCTTTTCGCGTTCAACTTGAATCCACCGGGTTTAGTTCCTTCCTTTGATCAACGTTAGCCACCCAAGTGTTTGGCCTCTAGAGGTGATCCACCAAGGAAGAAGAAGAATTCAAGAAGATGGGTATTTAGCAAAACCCTAGTTTTTCTATCTCTATAGAAAAGGCGTACTCTCCCAACTATTGGAAATCACGTATTCACGTGTTGTGAAAGTGTTAACCAACCACACCCATAATAAGACTCCTCTTATTTATAGATGTGGGCAACCCTCCTTAACAATTAAGGATATGGGTTTTATTTTAATTAATTAAATTCTTTTAATTAATTAAGCTCCCTAATCTTATTAGGGATAATTAATTAAACTCTTTAATTAATTTGTCTCCTAATCCTATTAGGATATTTGAGAGTACTTTTATTAATTAATTCTCAAACTCCTTTAGGAATTAAATAATAATAGTAATAATAATAATAATAATAATAATAATAATAAGACTCCTCTTATTAATTTATATTTAATATTTCCAAAATATTAAATAATAATATTAAGCTATTTAATTTATTCTATCACCATAGATTAAATTAAATATACTTAACTTATTATTATGATTATGCCATTAATTTCTTAAATAATTATTCTTCCTTTTATGGTGTGACCTTTTAGGTTCTCCATATTAAACCTAGGTTGTGAATAAATCAATTAGAATAATTCTAATCTTATTTAAATAAATAAATTAAACTAATAATTTATTTAAATAAATAATATTTATTCTACAATAGGATAAGCCTCCCTAGCGATCAACGACTTTCCAGATAATATAGATTTCAACATTAATCATAAAAGAACCTTTTGAGTAAATAGTTACCGCATAATTCAATCCTTCCACCATATAATGTCCCAATTAAATATAAGAGCATGTAAAGTATCTTCACAAGTCTTATTTATTTAATTATATGTATTTCGATCCTTAAATGCACAACCCCAAATAATGCAAATTAGAAACTCCTTTCTAATTTCATTTCATCTTCGCCAAGGACTACTGGGTTGTCATTTATCGAATCACATAGACATTTCTCTTCTTTACTAGAAGTGGTAGATTCTTTATCGATCATACATTATCTCCATGTACAACTTATTATACCCAAGCATACCCTTTGATATACCCTAAGGGTCTTAAGGAATAGGTCAAAGTATAACTCATCATACACAAGATACTATGATGATCTCAAGTCCAAGGATCACTTGACTACTATCACTACAGAATTCCTATTGACAGCAAGTAAAACTCCATTAGGTATTCCTTAGCGAGCCAACGCTCAAATGAACTTATTCTCTAATAAGCACCTACATACTTTCTTTAGTGTCTCCACACAAATGATCATGAGATCAATCATCCTCATCCAATGAGCAAGCAACGATGTACCAATCTATCCCGAATTTACTAATTCCCAATTTAGTATTCCAATGATTGAAACTATTTTAGTTTTAAGCTTTCTAAGAATTTAGATCTCATTAGAATGATCATCATCATTATTCTAAAAGCATTGCTTAAAACTATGGGTTTATCACATATTATAAAACAAAGATCACGTAGATAATTAAAAGCCTTTAATTACTTATTATTAATAAATGAATAAGATTGTTACAAAGTATATGCTTTATCATCAAACATGATTGGCTTGTATGCATACTACTTTCAATCTCCCACTTGCACTAAAGCCAATCGTCATGGTATCTCATACTCTTCTTCTAAGTGACGATTATATTATCTTGCTATTGGATAAGCTTTAGTAAATGGATATGTAATGTTGTTCTTGAGAGTTCACTATTTCTATAGTGATTTCTCATCTTTCAATTATTCCTATAATCAAATGAAAGTGCCACAACACATGTTTAGATCCAAGATGAGACTTAGAAACTATTCCTAGTTCTCAGAATAGAACTTATCATCCAAACAATCAACTTGCAAAGCCTTCATTTTATACTATATACTTTGTCTTTATCACTAAACCAAAGAACTCTTTGCTATTTGGAACCTTTCCAATTCATTGCACCACTGATCAAGGTAACGCTTTACCTTAAAGTGGATTTTCTATCATCTTGGTCTGTCTGAAAAAACTTGTGTCTGTTAAGCCCTCTAGTTTTAATTCCGACCCACCATGTATGATCACATCCTTAGTTCAGGTTAAGTACTTTAAGATGTTTTTCACTGTCTCACAGTGAACTTCTCCGTAATACGACCGATAAACATGAGGTCTCGTACATTTCATTGCATACATGATAGTTACATGCACGATCTCTCTTTTTGGAGTCTATGGGGACTATTAAGAGAGATACACTCCATGGCTCATCAACATGAGACATCCCATGGAGTTTGCCATGCTAAACGACTTTAGCATCAAATGAATATACGTTCCTTGGGTTAAGCTGAGCATCCTTTTAAATCTATCTATATAGATTTGCATCCCCAATTACGATACTCTCCCCAAATCATTCATGGAGGAATGTTTAGACAATTTTATCTTTACTGATTGTAGCATGGGTATGTCATTCCTTATCCGTAATATATCAATATATAATACTAGGAATGTCACGACGCTCCCACTGACCTTTTTGTACACACTAGGTTCATTCTTGTTTTTGATAAAATCAAACTCTTTTGATTGTCTCATCAAAATGAATGTTCCATATTTGAGAAGCTTGCTTAAATCCATTTCTCTGAGTGTCTACAACTCTTACCTCATCGTATGTAACTGGATCATCATCTTCTATGATGTGTACCTCATCATCATCATCTATGATGAATCCATACCTCCTAGGTACCTTGGGTACTATTCCAGATTTATGATTCGGTTGTGGTACAATAGGTTTATCTGCAGGTTCCTCTTATTTGACTTATAGTGTTTTGTGGTTCTTGAACTCTTCAAGATCTATTATCCTCCCACTAGACCCTTCAATGATAAACACCTTTATCTTAGAAGGCAGCGTGTTTTGCAACAAACACCTTTTGCTAAGTAGGATTATAGAACATATACCCTAAACTTACTTTAGGATGTCCCACAAATCTGTACTTGTCAAATTTTGTCCCAAACTTATCCTTTTGAAACCTTTTCACATAAGTTGGACAACCCCTTATCTTAACATACTTAACATTAGGAATCCTCCCCGTCCATAACTTTTATGAAGTCTTAAATGGATTTTGAGGTTACCTTTTCGTAGATATGCAGACCATTTCTAGGACATGATCCAGAGGGATACTGGAATGTCGGTAAAATCATTATGGACCACACCATGTCCAACAAGGTACGATTTTTCCTTTCAGATACATCAATCAATTATTGCGTATTAGGAGGCGTCCATTGTGAGAAAACCATTTGAGATGATTTAAAACCTCATTGTACAAGTATTCCTTCCTTGATCCGATTAAAGAATCCCAATACTTTTCCATATTGTTTCACTTTTGAATTCTTTGAACCTTTCAAATAATTCACACTTGTATTTCAGCAAATACATACATTCAACTCTTTGAATGATCATCTCCTTTTTCTTATACAAGTTTATTCAATTTGTAAAATAATTTTTCACGTAAGTCAAGTATTCAAAATCTATTAAGTAATATTCCAGTTCTATACAAAACATTATTATTATAAATAGAACAACAATTGTTCTTAATTATAATACCAAAAATTTTATTGTCCAACAATAAATGGAAATAATGTTTCTAACAAGAACTGGAATACAATAACAAATTATTGACTGAATAGGTTTGCCCGTAGGCATTGCTAAACTATAAGTTTCTATGGCTAATGCAGCAACCTTAGCTTCATTTCCCACACATAGGATTACTTATCTTTGTTTAGTTTTCTACTTCTGCTTGGTCCCTTCATAAATCTATATTTATGATAACCAAATTCGGTATCCAATACCCAAGTAGAATCTTGACTTAATGAAAAATTTATTTTAAATCATGAACAAATTTGTATTTGTAACCGAAACTTCACTAAGCTTCTTTGGTTAGCCTCTGCAAGGTGCTTCTCGCAGTTTCTTTCCAGTGTCCAGGCTTATTGCAGTGGAAGCAAACTCCTTTGCTATCTGTATCAATTTTGTTCTTATTATCCTTTGTTTTTGCCTTTCTATTTACCTTCTTTGAATCGTTCTTCTTTTCAGAAGATCCTTTGGCATCTACCAGTAAGACATGGACTTTCTTGGTTGGAAAGTGACTCTCAACTTTTTTTCAACATGTTAAACAAATCAGCGAGGCTGATATCTAGCTTGTTCATATGAAAAAATTCACAACAATTGTGAAAGGAGTCCGGGAGTGAGTGCAAGATCAAATCTTGGCTCAACTCTCCATCCATGACAAAACTCGTTGTCCTAATTGATCAATAAAATTGATTATGTAAAGGAATTTTGTCTGTACTATAGTGTCATTGGTCATTCTAGATCGGAAAAGCTCCTTAGATATCTGATATCTATCAGTCCTACTTTCCTCACCATCAACTACTTGATGTGCAGGAATATAGTAGGAGCATCCATAGTTTCATCGTCGATCAAGCTCGTTACTCATGGATGCGAGCATGATGCATCGAGCCAACTATGCATCATCTTGCCACTTTCTAAAAGTAGCAATTTCTTCCTCGAGTCATTATGTCGCAACCATTGCAGGGATAGGCATATTAAGGACATAAGATAACTTTTGACCATAAGAACTATTCTCAAATTCCTTAACCAATCCATTTAATTTGGTCCGGTTAAATATCATCTAATATGCTTCGCAGTGATAGTAATTTAGACATTGTAAAATTCTGTAAATGAATTTATTCTTAACAACATTTAGCATACATTCTTTTATTAATTACCAAAATAATTTAGGTCTTATTTTAAATTGGTATCTCCCACTATTTTCTTCAAATTATATTACCTCAATATATAGTTCTAAGAATAACTAATTAAAGATATGCTAGTGAGAATAAGGATCCCATTTCAAATGTATATAGCCTTGTGGTGACACAACAAACTATATATAAATAAATAGGTAGACAACTCTTGTCAATTACATCAACTATGCAACTCCTTGTATTTTGCCTCTTAGATTATTTTGATCAAGTGGTGGCACATCCGAATCAAAATTATCCTAGTTAAGTTCAACCTAGCACTCCATATATTCAAAAAAGAAAAATATCATCCTTGTGGTGACACAACAAAACAATATTGTTCAATTTTCTTTATAAGCATCAAATGTGATAAATTAACATCTTAAATACTTAATACTTGCCTTGTGGTGACATAACAAACTCATATTAAATATTTAATACTCTATTAATTTTATAATGCTAGAAGGAGACGTTCAATATTCCAAATATCTTTGAATGCTTAGGACTTAATATAAATAATTTGAGTGGTTTGTTATTAAAATGTCTCATCTTGTTTAGCGCACATGCACACACATATATATATATATATAAAATACGCGTCATAGTAATTAACATGGGAAGCATGTTTGCATAATATATAATATATATAGTATAAGCATGCACATATAGAATACTATATTCTACCTGGATTGATTATGGACTTTTATTCTAGTTTGGTTCACTAGAGCCACCAAGTGAACCAAAAGGTCAAACCCTAGGGGTGCAAGAATTAATATTTAAATATAACTATTACATTTAAACCCGGGATCCATTACAAACGGGTCTTCAAGCGCTCCTTACTCCTTGATCTCCAATTCTTCAAAATTAATTCTAACTATTCCTATTACAAAACTATTTAAAATAAATAGAAACCTTGATCAACAGTCAAGGAGAAATACATAGAAGGGAGATAGAATTTATATTAAAAAAAATTAGAGAAAACGAGGTACGCAGACCCCATTTAATAAAACTCATACATTCATGCATCCAACTAAAATAAAATCCAATCACATTGGTCAATAGTCCATAATCAATCCCATTTATTATCATACACATCACTATATGCATCAATAAATAATATTCATCTCATGAATAATAAACATTCAATATATATATTGATATCATTTAATGGGAAAATTTAGTTAGTATAAAATCTAATTTTGAATCAAAATAAACTCCTTTATTTTAATCCAAACTTAAATTAAAATAAAACTATTTTATTTTAATTTATCCAATTTTGAATAAAATAAACTATTTTATTTTAATCAAAAGCTTTAATCAAAATAAACTCTTTTATTTTAATTAATTATGGAATCCAATTCCATGTAAAAAAAAATAAACTCCTTTATTAAAGGAAACACGGATTCTCTTTTCCTATTCACAAATAAACTCCTTTATTTTGAATAATATGAAATCTTATTTCATATCTAAATAAACTCCTTTATTTAAGGAAAGATCGATTCTTTTTCCTATTCAAAAATAAACTCTTTTATTTTGAATAATATGTAATCTTATTTCATATCTAAATAAACTCCTTTATTTAAGGAAACATAGAATCCAATTTCAACCCCAATTAGTTATCATGGAATCCAATTCCAACTCTAATTAGTTAGCATGAAATTTAATTTTAAAATTAAAATAAACTCTTATTTTAAAATTAAAATAAACCTTTTATTTTAAGATTAAAATAAACTTTTTATTTTAATTATAAAATAATTAATAATATTATACTAAATAATCACCGAGTGAATCCATGTTATTGAAAAAACCGTGAAAATGCCTGGCCACCATGGGAAGAATCTTCTGTAACCATTAATGAAAAAATTTTTTTTTTGTTGCTTTCGCTAATTTATATATATATATACTAAAATACTAAAGGAAGCCACGAAAATCACGGTGATCATTACTTAGTTATGATAACAAGAATATGATAACAAGAATATGTATCCTGTAATATTTACATATATCTATATATATATATATATAAAGAAAATACTAATCACGTGGGACCTGAAGCATGATGGCTAACAAATATATATAATCTGATTATATATTCTATGAATAATCCTGGGCCACGTGATTAATACATAGCGAAAATCAGTTGACAGATGGCAGTTCACTTTATTTATTTATTTTTTTAAATTTTATACAATAAAATTATGTCCAATTAAATTGTTCTAAACACATATCAATATACATATCAAATTAAACAATTAATAATTTGCATAAAGGTTTGGCTCTGATGCCACTATTAGGTTTGTAATATTCAAGAACGCAATCAAATTGCACAAAATTAATGGAAATGTGTAAAATCAGAGTTTTAAAATTTTTACAAACCATAAACCCGGATCACCCTTTAAGCACAATTATTAATTAAACGAAAAAGAAAGAACAAGAATCATACCCTTGAAGATCTGAGCTTCCTCAGGTACAAGTTCACCTCCAATCCTTTTCGCGTTCAACTTGAATCCACCGGGTTTAGTTCCTTCCTTTGATCAACGTTAGCCACCCAAGTGTTTAGCCTCTAGAGGTGATCCACCAAGGAAGAAGAAGAATTCAAGAAGATGGGTATTTGGCAAAACCCTAGTTTTTCTATCTCTATAGAAAAGGTGTATTCTCCCAACTATTGGAAATCACGTATTCACGTGTTGTGAAAGTGTTAACCAACCACACCCATAATAAGACTCCTCTAATTTATAGATGTGGGCAACCCTCCTTAACAATTAAGGATATGGGTTTTATTTTAATTAATTAAATTCTTTTAATTAATTAAGCTCCCTAATCTTATTAGGGATAATTAATTAAACTCTTTTAATTAATTTGCCTCCTAATCCTATTAGGATATTTGAGAGTACTTTTATTAATTAATTCTCAAACTCCTTTAGGAATTAAATAATAATAATAATAATAATAATAATAATAATAATAATAATAATAATAAGACTCCTCTTATTAATTTATATTTAATATTTCCAAAATATTAAATAATAATATTAAGCTATTTAATTTATTCTATCACCATAGATTAAATTAAATATACTTAACTTATTATTATGATTATGCCATTAATTTCTTAAATAATTATTCTTCCTTTTATGGTTTGACCCTTTAGGTTCTCCATATTAAAAAGGTTGTGAATAAATCAATTAGAACAATTCTAATCTTATTTAAATAAATAAATTAAACTAATAATTTATTTAAATAAATAATATTTATTCTACAATAGGATAAGCCTCCCTAACGATCAATGACTTTCCGGATAATATAGATTTCAACATTAATCATAAAAGAACCTTTGAGTAAATAGTTACCGCACAATTCAATCCTTCCACCATACAATGTCCCAATTAAATATAAGACATGGAATCTTTGTCAAGTCTTATTTATTTAATTATATGTATTTCGATCCTTAAATGCACAACCCCAAATAATGCAAATTAGAAACTCCTTTCTAATTTCATTCTGTCTTGGCCAAGGACTACTGGGTTGTCATTTATCGAATCACATAGGACATTTCTCTTCTTTTACTAGAAGTGGTAGATTCTTTATTGATCATACATTATCTCCATGTACAACTTATTATACCCAAGCATACCCTTTGATATACCCTAAGGGTCTTAAGGAATAGGTCAAAGTATAACTCATCATACACAAGATACTATGATGATCTCAAGTCCAAGGATCACTTGTACTACTATCACTACAGAATTCCTATTGACAGCAAGTAAAACTCCATTAGGTATTCCTTAGCGAGCCAACGCTCAAATGAACTTATTCTCTAATAAGCACCTACATACTTTCTTTAGTGTCTCCACACAAATGATCATGAGATCAATCATCCTCATCCAACGAGCAAGTTAACGTATGTACCAATCTATCCTGATTTACTAATTCCCAATTTAGTAATCCAACGATTGGAAACTATTTTAGTTTTAAGCTTTCTAAGAATTTAGATCTCATTAGAATGATCATCATCATTATTCTAAAAGCATTGCTTAAAACTATGGGTTTATCACATATTATAAAAACAAAGATCGTGTAGATAATTAAAAGCCTTTAATTACTTATTATTAATAAATGAATAAGATTGTTACAAAGTATATGCTTTATCATCAAACATGATTGGCTTGTATGCATACTACTTTCAGCTCATGATCTTCACGGCTTTTGGAATATATGAGGATGTCATTAATAAAGATAACCACAAAGTGATCCAAATATTCCTTGAATACTCGATTCATCATATCCATGAAGGCAGCATGAGCATTAGTGAATCCAAAAGACATGACTAAGAATCCATAATGCCCATACCGAGTTCTGAAGGCAGTCTTTGGAATATCCTCAGTTCTAACCTTCAGCTGATGATATCCATAACGAAGATCGATCTTTGAAAAGAATTGTGCTCCTTATAACTGGTCAAACAGGTCATCAATGCGAGGCAACGGGTACCTATTTTTGATGGTGACATGATTCAACTCCCGATAATCAATACAAAGTCACATACTTCCATCTTCCTTCTTTACTGAATAGTAAGCAGAGCACCCCGATGAGGCGTATTTAGGTCGAATGAAACCAATGTCTAACAATTCTCGCAATTGAGTCTTTAACTCCGAAGTTCAATAGGAGCCATTCGATATGGGGCTTTGGAAATGGGTTTTATCTTTGGGTTCAAGGTCGATATAAAATTCAATTTCACGCTCCGGGGTAGGCGGGAAGTTCTTGAGGAATACGTCGGAAAATTATTAACAATAGAAATATCATTCAAATCGGCGTATTTTTGTTTAAATCGTGACATGAGCTAAGAAAGCTTGACATCCATTTTTCAATAAACGAATAGCTTTATGGCTTGAGATGACCATGACTGATTTTAATGGTTTGGTCGCTTGAATTCACATAATAGGTTGATTAGGAATATGAAAGCTAACAACCTTACGAAAATAATCAATTTTAGCATGATGAGTAGTTAACCAATCAATCCTTAGAATCACATCAAATGCAAGTATTTTCAATGAAATAAGATCGACAGGTAATGTGAGGGTACCGATTTGAACCAAACAAGACTTATAAACAGTGGATGTAATGAAGGTTTCTCCCAATAGAGTTTCCACAGATAAGTTAAAGTCTAATTTCTCTGGAGTCAAATTTAATCGTTGAACGCAAGTAAGAGAAATAAAAGAATGGGTAGAACCGGTATCAAATAAGGTATAGACTTGGCTAGAGTTTATGATAAGCTTACCCGTGATGACCTTGTTCGGGTTCCTTGCTTTTTGGGAGGTCACAACAAACGCTCTCCCTTGTACTACTGGTTTTGACTTGTTGGGACGGTATTTTGTGTCACCGTTCCAACTGGACTTGTCTTCGGTGCACGAGAAAATCGGACTAGGTGACCTTCTCTTCCATAATTATAACACGCTTTGGATGACATCGCGCAGTTTGGATTGATATGTCCCTCCCCTCCACATTTGAAGCATTTCATAGGTGGTCGTTCTCCTTCCTTAACAATGGGTGCTGGTGCTGACGTCTTTCCATCATTGTTGAATCTCTTCTTCTTGAAATGTCCATTCTTATTGTCTTGACCATGATTACCACCAAAGTGGTTACCATTTCTGGCATGTTGATTCCCTCCACGTTTGTTGTCACCGCTTCGATGACTGCTACCACTGGTATTATCATTTTGTCGGTTGCTTTCTCTTGGTTGATTTGACTCGTTATCGCATTCCAATAACTAAGCCCTATTAACAATATCTGAATACAAACAAAGTTTGTGATAAATTAAGTATTGACGTATCTCGGGTTTCAAACCTCTTAGAAATATCCGCGTCATTCTCTCCTCATTATCAACCAAGTGAGCGCGAAGAAAGGGACAACTCAAAGAAACTTAGCCCGTCTTTGCGACACACGGTCATATTGTTCTGCTCCAACTTGATGAACTCTACCTCTTTCATGTGTTGAATACTTTCGGGAAAGTACTTTTCGTTGAATAGTTCTTGGAACTTCTCCTAAGACATCTTCAGTGCGGCAGGTTAAATACGCTTTACCGATTTCCACTAGTAATCTGCCTCTCCTCGCAACATAAAGGTGGCAAAGGGAACCTTTTGCTCCTCGGAGCATCCCAATACATCAAATATCTTGGTGATCTGCTTTATCCACGCTTCCGCCTTAAGTGGTTTTGGTTGTCCAATAAACTCTGGTGGTCCCAGCTCTTTGAACTGTTTAGCGGTGACCGTCCGAGAGTTTCCAGTGTTTCCAACTACATTTTGGACAGGAGTCACTCTCGCCTGATGTTGCATGAATTGCATAAAGCCTCTGAACATTCCATCATTCATCATTTGGTCAGTGTTGTTATTTGCATGAGGATTATCGCCTTCCTGATACACATTATCCTTATTATATATATGTGGAGACTCAACGGTCTCCTGTTCTCCATTGCTTCTCAACATTCTCGGATGTCATTTTCATATACTACCACAAAACAAACGTTAATTAACATGTAACATATTATCCCTATACTCTGACCGACCAATTAAATACCAAATAAACTTAGGTAGGTCATACTAGCAAAGAAATTCCCTGTCTCTCCCCTCCTAGTTCTAGTCTCACATCTTAGCCAGGGATCATATCCCTAAGCTTTGATACCAACTGTGACGCACCTAAAATAGGTATACATCACCTATTCTGAGTTGCCAAATACATGGTATAGAATACAAATACAAAGTGACGCCCCCAAAACAGGTATACATCACCTATTCTGAGTCACCAAATACATGGTACAGAATACAAATACAACTTAATTATACAACTGTCGTGCAAAGTCGACAAAACATAAGTTGTGAGTTTTAATACAAATATTGTCGTCTAGACAATATACAAACTCAAATTCAATATTATTACATTTATTTTCCCACAATTTCACTGAATAGTGAGGACTACAAATGCTATAATCTGGTCCGTCGCTCCTCATTATCGACTAAATGGGATGCAAACCGAGATAACTCCGCAAATTTAGCCTCGTATTGCGACACGATCATATTGTTTTGCTCCAACTTGATAAACTCCACCTCTTTCATGGGACGAATACTTTTGGGAAAGTACTTATCGTTGAATAGCTCTTGGAACTTCTCCCAAGACATCTTGAGTCGCGGCCAGTTGAGTACGCATTATTCTGATTCCCACTAGTGTCTGCCGCTTCACGCAACATGAAGGTAGCGAAGGGAACCTTTTGCCCCTCGGAGCATCCCAAGACATCAAATATCTTGGTGATCTACTTTATCCACGCTTCCGCCTTAAGTGGTTTTGGCTCTCCAATAAACTCGGGTGGTCCCAGCTCCTTGAACTGTTTAGCGGTGACCGTTCGAGTGTTTCCACTGCATTTTGAGCAGAGCCGCTCTCACCTAATGTTGCATGAATTGCATAAAGCCTCTATACATTCCATCATTCATCATTTGGTCAGTGTTGTTGTTTTCATGAGGATTGTCGCCTTCCTGATGCACATTGTCCTGGTTATTGATCTGTGGAGACTCGGTCTCTCTCTCGTGCTCCATTGATGTTCTCAACATTCTGGATGCCATTTTAAACACTGTCACAAAAAAAGGGTTAATTGACATGCAACATATTATCCCTATACTATGACCGACCAATCAAATACCAAATAAACTTAGGTGGGTTATACTAGCGAAGGAATTCCCCGTCTCTCCCCTCATAGTTCTAGTCTCACATCTTAGCCAGGGATCATATCCTAAGCTTTGATACCAGTCATGACGCCCCTAAAACAGGTATACATCACCTATTCTGAGTCGCCAAATACATGGTACAGAATACAAATACAACTTAATTATATAACTATCGTGCAAAGTACGACAAAACATAAGCTGTGAGTTTTAATACAAATATTGTCGTCTAGACAATATACAAACTCAAATTCAATATTATTACATTTATTTTCCCACTATTTCATTGAATAGTGAGGACTACAAATGCTATCATCCGTCCGTCACCCTTGGTTCCCGACTAGTCCTCGCTACGTTCTCATTTCCTGAAGAGAACAATGAAAGTAAAAATGGTAAGCTCAACTAGCCTAGTAGGAAATATTATGACTAAGATAATGCAGAATATATTATCGTTAGCCTTCAAGTGATGTTAAACCGATATAATATAACAACCATCAAGTTAAGCAGCGGCAATGAACAAGCAATCCATTAAAAGAGTCAAATAGAGAATAAAATCTACTATCTTTTATGATTTAAAAGGTTTTCATCACTTTTATCACTTTGGGACTCGAATTTTAATAAATAATCCACATCATCGAATCACCCCACGCACTACTGACCGAGGATATTCTTTAGTATCACGACCACAATTATCCATGCACTACGGGCCGAGAATATTTGTGTATTCATTAATGGTCATGATTATGCCAACAATCTGTCCATCAATGCACTACGGGCCAATGAGGACTTTTACCACATCATTTGTAACATTACGATTACCATGATTACATCGAATAATCCTCGTCATAATCATACCAAGTCCATCTATGCACTACAAGCCACAGATGACTTTCAAAAAAATATAAACATGAGGATGATGACAATGACATAATAATTCAATAAAACAAGTTCAAGAATTAATTTATACATGAACTAATAATGTCCAAATTGTCAACATGATACTGCTTTGTAGAGTAAAATTCAAGAATGTTCAGAAGAATATTTTCATGAAAAGATACTGGATGAAGCGCAAATATCAAGCATATTCCACTAATTTCATGGAGTATAGAAGTCAAAACTTTAACCAACAGAGTATAACAAGGAATGAAATAACAAAAGAAATCACCAGGCATGCGATAGACCGCACAGGCAGGTTATTCCAACAGAATAATAAATAACAGAATTTGGTCCGGCGTAAAACGCACAGACAGGATATTCCAACAGAATAATAAAGACAGAATCAGGTCCAGACAGGATATTCCAACAGAATAATAAGGACGGAACCAGGTCCGGCGTAGAACGCATAGACAGGATGTTCCAATAGAATGATAAATAATGGAACCAGGTCCGACATAAACGCACAAACAGGATGTTCCAACAGAATGATAAAGAATGGAATAACATAAGAATTTCACCAAGTATAGGGTAGCCCGCGTATACAGGTTATTCCAATAGAATAATAAAGAATGGAATAACAGAAGTTCTCTTTATGGATAAGAAAAAATAATACTCCTACCTTGGAAAAACTGGATACTGGAATAGTGAGGTAGCAGACTTCTCTTCTTCTTTCTCTCTATAATTTCTCTCTATAATAATCGCTCCAAAGCTTTTGTGAATTGGTGAGAAATTAAGGAAGAATGAGCTTCTATTTATAGGAAAATATAGTTTCGATAATTGCACGTTTTGGGGCTCAAAAAATTATAGTACAATACCTCCAACTTTTCTTTCATTTTTAATTTAGTCCTGCAAGTATTATCAATCTTGCACCAACTCCCCTAATAGTAAATAATTTTATTCAATAGTTCAATCATGTGAATCAATAGTATAATCATGTGAAAAATACGAATTACAGTATAGTACCTCCATCTATACCTCCATTTTTAACTTAGTCATGCAAGTATTATCAATCTTGCACCAACTCCCCTAATAGTAAATAATGTGATTCAATAGTACACACATGTGAACAAATAGTTATATAAGCATGTGAATTAGTAGCAATTAATTGCTCATTTATCCGATAAATTACCCGATTTATCAATATAACCCTTAGACATTAATTATCATCGGAATAGATGTCAATTTCCACTAACACTAATAATCCCAACACAATGGAACTATCAAAATTCATTTTTAATCAACACAACTTATTCATCATTAATATTATAACTCACAATATTTAACAACCAGGTCGTTCCCAGGAAAGAGGGGGCTTTCCGATAAGGATTTCTCCTTATTGGCGCGCAATTTGGTGACCAAACCTATCCTTGACAAAACTTCTAGACATTGTCAATATTGCAAATAATAATATGAATAACTTTGTCGTCTCAATTATTGATTTAATAATATAATATATTATGCAAATGATACTGTAACAATAATTGAATCAATAATATGAGAGATATGATGCAGCAATTACTGTAGCAATAATTGAGTATAACTGAGTGACTTCTCACGTAAGAATCAATAATCAATACCGTGTAATACTATGCAACCACGCGTATTACTGTACTTTTAACACCGGGTGTTTCAACAGTTAACGGTAAAACTTCCGCCGTTATTTCCATAAAGTATTTTTGTTATTTTCTCAATCTGACAATAATTTCGTTGTGGGGGTCCACCAATGATTGTGTCGTTGTACGAATATTCCCTATTAAAACGAATATTCCCCGACCAATCGAATATTATATAACAACTTGCGTACTTTGCAAAATTTATAAATATTACGCACAACTATAATATTATATCAAATCCACACCATAATATTCAAAAATATATTTCGAGAAAATTTAATCTTTATTCAAAAAGTTGGGGTCTTACAACCTCCGCTTCTTATGAAATTTCGTCCTCGAAATTAGGGTGCGTACCTGGTATGTCGAAGAGGTAAGGATATCTTGATTTCATCTCAGATTCTAACTCCCAGGTCATTTCTTCCACATCGTGGTTTCTCCACAAAACTTTGACTTAGGGTATAACCATGAAGTGTAGAATATGATCCTTTTTATCCAAGATTTTAACAGGTAACTCTTCATAAGTTAAATCTTCCTCTATCTCATCTAGTTCTAATTTAATAATGTGGTCCGGGTCTTTCACATATTTACATAATATAGATATGTGAAAAACGTTATTAACACGAGACATACATGGCTGTAAAATGAGTCTATACGCCACAGTTCCTACTCGATCGAGGATTAAAAATGGGCCAATGAATCGAGGGTTGAGCTTTCCTCTCTTTCCAAATCTCGTAACTCCCTTCCATGGAGCAACACGTAATAACACATGATCTCCAATATCGAATTCCACGTCCTTTCGATGAAGATCAACATAACTCTTTTGTTGATCTTGTGAGGTTTTTATACGTTGTCGAATCGTTTGAATCTTTTTCGTAGTCATACGTACCAACTCCGGTCCCAAAAATGTTGCTTCACCCACCTCATCCCAAAGATCTTGGAGAAGCGACACTTTCTTCCATACTGGCGCCTCAAATGGAGCCATGCCGATACTTGTTTGATAACTGTTGTTGTAGGAAAACTCCACCAATGGTAGGAACTTATCCCAACTTCCCTTGAAGTCAAGGATATGGAGTCTTAATAGGTCTTCAAGAGTTTGAATGGTCCTCTCCGACTGTCCGTCCATTTGAGGATGATATGCCGAGCTAAATCGTAAATCCGTACCCATAGCTTTTTGCAAACTAACCCAAAATCTTGAAGTGAATCTTGGGTCTCGATCAGAAACTATGGATACTGGCATACCATGCAGTCTTACAATCTCGTTTATGTAAATACTGAGCAAGGCGTTCAAGTGTATAAGTTTCTCATTATAGGTAGGAAATGAGCAGACTTGGTCAATCTATCAACAATGACCCAAATTGCATCTATGCCTTGAGAAACCTTGGGAAGACCAGTAATGAAATCCATGGTAATGTGTTCCCACTTCCATTTTGGAATTTCAAGTGGTTGCAATGGACCTTTTGGTACTTGATACTCCGCCTTGACTCGTTGATAAGTTAAACACCTTGAGATAAATTCTTCTATCTCTCTCTTCATATTGCTCCACCAAAATGTATGTCGATGATCACGATACATTTTGGTACTCCCAGGATGGATTACAAGCGCGGTGTGTTGTGCGCCTCCATCATGATTTTATACTTTAAATCAGGGTTGTTAGGAACACAAAGTCTGGAGTTGACTCAAAGTATTCCTTTTTCATCGATTCTTGCTTCCGGCATAGCACCTTCTTGTACTTTCTTCCTCATACGCATCAGCTCCAGGTCTGTAGCTTTAGCAGCTTTAACTTTATCGATTAAAGTCGGTTCTACTCGTATATTCGCCATCATCACATGGGTCCCTGGAGTCTTTATCTCTAACTCCATCCTTTGAAAGTCATACAAAATGGGCCTTTGCGTTGACAATATTACACTCGTACCTGCATATAATCTTCTAATCAGTGCATCAGCTACTACGTTCGCTTTTCCAAGATGGTATTAAATAGTATGATCATAATCTTTCAACAGTTCGAGCCAACGTCGTTGCCGCATGTTGAGTTCCTTTTGAGTGAAGAAATATTTTAGGCTTTTATGATCCGTATAGATCTCCACTTTCTCCCCATACAGGTAATGCCTCCAAATTTTAAGCGCAAAAACGACAGCTGCCAACTCTAGATCATGAGTAGGATAATTCCTCTCATATTCTTTGAGTTTTCGTGAGGCATAGGCTATGACTTTCCCATGTTGCATGAGAACACATCCTAACCATTTGCCCGAAGCATCACTGTAGATGGAAAATCCCTCCGAGCCAGATGGTATTGTCAGAACAGGTGCTGAAATGAGTCTCCTCTTGAGTTCTTGAAAACTCTTCTCACATTCCACGTTCCAACCGAATTTTGTATCTTTTCGAGTCAGCTGAGTTAATGGAGTAGCGATTCGAGAAAACCCTTCTACGAATCTCCGATAATAACCAGCTAAGCCGAGAAAGCTACGTACTTCGGTCACTGATTTAGGTTTCTCCCAGCTTTGAATTGCTTCAATTTTTTCCAGGTCAACAGATATCCCATGATTTCATATCATGTGCCCAAGAAATGCAACTTCCTCAAGCCAGAACTCGCATTTCCTCAACTTGGCATATAGCTTGTTTTCACGAAGCTTTTGGAGTATCAGCCTCAAGTGTTGCTCATGATCTTCACGGCTTTTGGAATATATGAGGATGTCATCAATAAAGACGACCACAAAATGATCCAAATATTCCTTGAATACTTGGTTCATCATATCCATGAAGGCAGCAGGAGCATTAGTCAATCCAAAGGACATGACTAGGAATTCATAATGCCCGTACCGAGTTCTGAAAGTCGTCTTTGGAATGTCATCGGTTCTAATCTTCAATTGATGATATCGTGAATGAAGATCAATCTTTGAAAAGAATTTGGCGCCTTGCAACTGGTCAAACAGGTCATCAATACGTGGCAATGGGTACCTATTTTTGATGGTGACATGATTCAACTCCAGATAATCAATACAAAGTCGCATACTCCCATCTTTCTTCTTAACTTATAGAACAGGAGCACCCCAAGGAGACGTACTAGGACGAATGAAACCAATGTCTAACAATTCCGTAAATTGGGTCTTTAACCACGAAGTTCAATAGAGCCATTCGATATGGGGCTTTGGAAATGGGTTTTTTGTACTGGGTTCAAGGTCGATACAAAATTCAATTTCACGCTCTGGGGTAGGCCAGGAAGTTCTTCAGGGAATACGTCAGGAAATTTATTAACAATACAAATATCATTCAAAACTGACGTATTTTTGTTTAAATTCATGACATGAGCTAAGAAAGCTTGACATCCATTTTTTAATAAACGAATAGCTTTATGGCTTGAGACGGCCGTGATTGATTTTAATGGTTTGGTCGCTTGAATTCGTATAATAGGTTGATTAGGAATATGAAAGCTAACAACCTTACGAAAATAATCAATTTTTGTATGATGAATAGTTAACCAATCAATCCCTAGAATCACGTCAAATGCAAGTATTTTTAAAGAAATAAGATCGACAGTAACGATGCGATTCTGGATTTGAATCAAACAAGACTTATAAACAGTGGATGTAATGAAGGTTTCTCCCAATGGAGTTTCAACAGATAAGTTAAAGTCTAATTTCTCCGGAGTCAAATTTAAACGTTGAGCGCAAGTAGGAGAAATAAAAGAATGGGTAGAACTGGTATCAAATAAGGTATAGACTTCGCTAGAGTTTATGATAAGCTTACCCGTGATGACCTCGTTCGGGTTCCTTGCTTTCTGGGAGGTCACAACAAATGCTCTCCCTTGCACCACCGGCTATTACTTTTCTGGGACGGCCTTGGGTGCCTCCATCCTAGCTGAACTTGTCTTCGGTGAACGACAAAATGGGGCTAGGTGACCTTCTCTTCCACAATTATAACACGCTTTGGATGGCATCGCGCAGTTTGGACTGATATGTCCCTCCCCTCCGCATTTAAAGCATATGATAGGTGGTCGTTCTCCTTCCTTAACCACGGTTGCCGGTGCTGACGTCTTTCCATAATTATTGAATCTCCTTTTCTTGAAATATCCATTTTTACTGTCTTGGCCATGATTACCACCGAAGTGGTTACCATTTCTGGCATGTTGATTCCCTCTACGTATGTTGTCACCGCTTCGATGACTGATACCACTGGTATTTTCATGCTGCCTGCTGTTTTCTCTTGGTGGCGTTGACTCGTTATCGCGTTCCAATAACTGAGCCCTATTTACAACATCTGAGTACAAACACAGTTTATGAGAAATAAGATATTGACGTATCTCCGGTTTCAAACCTCTTAAAAACATTCGTGTCATTCGCTCCTCATTATCGACCAAATGGGAAGCAAACCGAGATAACTCCGCAAATTTAGCCTCGTATTGCGACACGGTCATATTGTTTTTCTCCAACTTGATAAACTCCACCTCTTTCATGTGACGAATACTTTTGGGAAAGTACTTATCGTTGAATAGCTCTTGGAACTTCTCCCAAGACATCTTGAGTGCGTCAGGCTGGGTACGTATTACAGATTCCCACTAGTAATCTGCCGCTTCACGCAACATGAAGGTAGCGAAGGGAACCTTTTGCTCCTCGGAGCATCCCAAGACATCAAATATCTTGGTGATCTGCTTTATCCACGCTTTCGCCTTAAGTGGTTTTGGCTCTCCAATAAACTCGGGTGGTCCCAGCTCCTTGAACTGTTTAGCGGTGACCGTTCGAGTGTTTCCACCTGTATTTTGAACAGGAGCCGCTCTCACCTAATGTTGCATGAATTGCATAAAGCCTCTATACATTCCATCATTCATCATTTGGTCAGTGTTGTTGTTTTCATGAGGATTGTCGCCTTCCTGATGCACATTGTCCTGGTTATTGATCTGTGGAGACTCAACGGTCTCCTGTGCTCCATTGATGTTCTCAACATTCTCGGATGCCATTTTTAAACACTGTCACAAAAAAAGGGTTAATTGACATGCAACATATTATCCCTATACTATGACCGACCAATCAAATACCAAATAAACTTAGGTGGGTTATACTAGCGAAGGAATTCCCCGTCTCTCCCCTCATAGTTCTAGTCTCACATCTTAGCCAGGGATCATATCCCTAAGCTTTGATACCAACTGTGACGCCCCTAAAACAGGTATACATCACCTATTCTGAGTCGCCAAATACATGGTACAGAATACAAATACAACTTAATTATATAACTATCGTGTAAAAGCAATACGACAAAAACATAAGCTGTGAGTTTTAATACAAATATTGTCGTCTAGACAATATACAAACTCAAATTCAATATTATTACATTTATTTTCCCACTATTTCATTGAATAGTGAGGACTACAAATGCTATCATCTGGTCCGTCACCCCGTTCCCCGACTAGTCCCTGCTACGTTCTCATTTCCTGAAGAGAACAATGAAAGTAAAAATGGTAAGCTCAACTAGCCTAGTAGGAAATATTATGACTAAGATAATGCAGAATATATTATCGTTAGCCTTCAACAGTGTTAAACTGATATAATATAACAACCATCAAGTTAGCTGCGGTATGAACAAGCAATCCATTAAAAGAGTCAGTCAGTAGAATAAAATCTACTATCTTTTATGATTTAAAAGGTTTTCATCACTTTTATCTTTGGGACTCAAATTTTAATAAATAATCCACATCATCGAATCACCCCCTTTACTGGCCAAGGATATTCTTTAGTATCACGACCACAATTATCCATGCACTACGGGGAAGAATATTTGTGTATTCATTAATGGTCATGATTATGCCAACAACTATCCATCAATGCACTACTGGGCGAATGAGGACTTTTACCACATCATTTGTAACATTACGGTCATGATTACAAGAATAATCCTTGGTCATAATCATACCAAGTCCATCTATGCATTACGTGTACACGTATGACTTTCAAAAAATATAAACATGAGGATGATGACAATGATATAAGAATTCAATGAAACAAGTTTAAGAATTAATTTATACAGGAACTAATAATGTCCAAATTGTCAACATGATACTGCTTTGTAGAGTAAAATTCAAGAATGCTTAGAAGAATATTTCCATGAAAAGATAATGGATGAAGCGCAAATATCAAGGATATTCCACTAATTTCATGGAGTATAGAAGTCAAAACCTTAACCAACTGAGTATAACAAGGAATGGAATTACAAAAGAAATCACCAGGCATGCGATAGATCGCATAGGCGGAGTTATTCCAATAAAATAATAAATAACGGAATCAGTAAAAGTAAAACGCACCGCAGACGAGGATATTCAACGAGAATAATAAAGAGCGGAATCAGTCAGGCGTAAAACGCATGAGACGGGATATTCCAACAGAATAATAAGGACGGAATCAGTCCGGCGAGAACGCATGAGCAAGGATGTTCCAACAGAATGATAAATAATGGAATCATATCGTCGTAAGCCGCAAACGCACAAGCAGGATGTTCCAATGAATGATAAAGAATGGAATAACATAAGAATTTCACCAAGTATAGGGTAGCCAGCATTATACTGAGTTATTCAATAAAATAATAAAGAATGGAATAACAGAAGTTCTCTTCATGAATAAGAAAGAAATAATACTCCCTACCTTGGAAAAACTCGATACTGGAATAGTGAGGTAGCAGACTTCTCTTCTTCTTTCTCTCTATAATTTCTCTTTATACTAATCGCTCTAAAGCTTTTGTGAATTGGTGAGAAATAAAGTAAGAATGAGCTTTTATTTATAGGAAAATATAGTTTCGATAATTACACGTTTTGGGGCTCGAAAAATTATAGTACAATACCTCCAACTTTTCTTTCATTTTTAATTTAGTCCTGCAAGTATTATCAATCTTGCACCAACTCCCCTAATAGTAAATAATGTGATTCAATAGTTCAATCATGTGAATCAATAGTATAATCTTGTGAAAAATATGAATTACAGTATAGTACCACCATCTATACCTCCATTTTTAACTTAGTCATGCAAGTATTATCAATCTTGCACCAACTCCCCTAATAGTAAATAATGTGATTCAATAGTACACACATGTGAACAAATAGTTATATAAGCATGTGAATTAGTAGCAATTAATTGCTCATTTATCCGATAAATTACTCGATTTATCAATATAACCCGTAGACATTAATTATCATCGGAATAGATGTCAATTTCCACTAACACTAATAATCCCAACACAATGGAACTATCAAAATTCATTTTTAATCAACATAACTTATTCATCATTAATATTATAACTCACAATATTTAACAACCAGGTCGTTCCCAGGAAAGAGGGGGCTTTCCGATAAGGAATTCTCCTTATTGGCGCGCAATTAGGTGACCAAACCTCTCCGTGACAGAACTTCTAGACATTGTCAATATTGCAAATAGTAATATGAATAACTTTGTCATCTCAATTATTGATTTAATAATATAATATATTATGCAAATGATATTGTGACAATAATTGAATCAATAATATGAGAGATATGATGCAGCAATTACTGTAGCAATAATTGAGTATAACTGAGTGACTTCTCACGTAAGCATCAATAATCAATACCGTGTGCTACTATGCAACCACGCGTATTACTGTACTTTTAACACCGGGTGTTTCAACAGTTAACTGTAAAACTTTCGCCGTTATTTTCATAAAGTATTTTTATCGTTTTCTCAATCCGACAATAATTCTGTTGTGGGGGTCCACCAATGATTGTGCCGTTGTACGAATATTTTCTCTTAAAATGAATATTCCACGACCAATCGAATATTATATAACAACTTGCGTACTTTGCAAAATTTGTAAATATTACCCACAACTATAACATTATATCAAATCTACACCATAATATTCAAAAATATTTTTCGAGAAAATTTAATCTTTATTCAAAAAGTTGGGGTCTTACATACAACCTTGAATATACAACATGAGTTGTGAGTTTTAATACAAATATTGTCTTCTAGACAGTATTCAAACTCAAAATAAGTCCTCAATACATTTATTATCACACTATTTCATAGAATAGTGATGACTACTAATGTTATCATCTGGACCTTCACTCCGTTCCCCGACTAGTCCCTGCTACGTTCTCATTTCCTGAAGTGAACAATGAAAGCAAAAGGGTGAGCTCAACTAGCCCAGTAAGAAATATTATGACTAAGATAATGCAGAATAAATTATCATTAGCCTTCAACAGTGTTAAACTGATAAAATATAACAACATCAAGTTTAACTGCAGCGGAACAAATAATCTATTAGAAGAGTCAAGTAGAAAATAAAATCTACTATCTTTTATGATTTAAAAGGTTTTTCATTACTTTTATTGCTGAGACTCAGTTTAATAAATAGTTCACATCATCCCTGTACTACGACCAAGGATATTCATTAGAATCACGACCACAAATTATCCATGCACTACGGGCCAAGGATATTCGTGTATTCATCAATGGTCATGATCATGCCAACAACTTTCCAACAATGCACTACGGCTAATGAGGATTTTTATCACACCATTTGTAACATTACAGTCATGATTATACCGAATAATCCCGGTCATAATCATACCAAGTCCATCTATGCACTATATGCCACAGATGACTTTCAACATATTATAAACATAAGGATGATGACAATGATATAAGAATTCAATAAAACAAGTTCAAGGATAAATTTTTAAATTTTTATAATTTAATTTATCCAAAAATCAATAACATCCAAATTGTCAACATGATACTGTTTTGTGGAGTAAAATTCAAGAATGCTCAGAAGAATATTTCCATGAAAAGATACTAGATGAAGCGCAAATATCAAGGATATTCTACTAATTGCATGGAGTATAGAAACCAAAACTTTAATCAACTAAGTATAATAGAATTTATGAAACCGCAAATGGATTTTTGCCGCCATGCGGTAATCCACATGTATGCATTATTCCAACGAATAATAAAGAATGGAATAAATGAAGAATTCACCAAAGCGTGCGTAATCCCATTACACACAAAAGTTATTCCAACATAATAATAAAGAATGGAACCAGTCATGCGCAACTCCGCATAAACGAGGATATTCCAACAAAATAATAAAGAATAGAACCAGTCATGCGTAATCCACATGCATGGGATATTCCAATGTAATAATAAAGAATGGAATAACAATAGAATTCACCAGGCATGCGATAGACCGCATAGACAGGTTATTCCAACAGAATAATAAAGAATGGAATAACAATCCTTATGAGTATTGAAAAGAAAATAACACGAAAGAATAATACCCCTTACCTTAAAAAGAAGAGTATTCTGACGGGTAGGGCGGGGATATACTTGAAGAAAACTTGCACTATTTTCTACGCTCAAAGCTTTCTTAAACTCTAAAGAAATACGCTCAAGATTATAGAAGAAGAATTCTCTGAATTTCTGGTGTGATTTTCAATTCTAACTATGCATCCTATTTATAGGAGAATGGAAAGGATACTATGTTGCACTATGCAATAAAATATAATATATTCTATTTATAATCAAATAAAACAAAACTTTATAAAAAGTATTCTATTTTATATAAAAAGTTTTTACTATGTAAATACTATGCAGGCACTATGCAAACACTATACAGGTACTATGCAAACACTATACATAATAAAATATAATATATTCTATTTATAATCAAATAAAACAAAACTTTATAAAAAGTATTCTGTTTATATAAAAGGTATTCTGTTTTATATAAAAAGTTTTCTATTTTATTACATTTATAATAATAATAATAAAACAACATTTATCACCATTATTATAATTCACAATATTAATCGACCAGGTCGTTCCCAGGAAAGAGGGGGCTTTCCAATAAGGATTTCTCCCTATTGGCGCGTAATTAGGTGACCAAACCTCTTCATGACAGAACTTCTAGACATCGTCAATATTGCAAATAATAATAATAATAATTTTGTCGTCTCAATTATTGATTTAATAATATATAAAATATTGATAAGAATCAAATAACGTGAGATACTATGCAGTAATTACTGTAGCAATAATTGAACAAAACTGAGTGACTTCTCACGTAAGCATCAATAATCAATACCGTGTACTATGCAACTGACGCCAGATTCTTGCACTTTTAACATAAGGGTGTTTCAACGATTAATTGTAAAACTTTTCGCCGTTATTTTCATAAAATATTTTGTCATTTTCTCAATCCGATAATAATTCAGGTTGTGGGGTCCACCAATGATTGTCTTTGTTATTTGAATATTCCATGTTAAAACGAATATTCACGACCAATCGAATATTATATAACAACTTGCGTACTTTGCAAAATTTATAAATATTACCCACAACTATAACATTATATCAAATTCATTCCATAATATTCAAAAATGATATTTATAGAAAAATCATCTTTATTCATAAAAGTTGGGGTCTTACAATTCGTTCATACACAGCCTTAGCTGATTACATTACTATCCTGCAATTGCTTTCCAAAAATTGGGATTTATAAAAGACTACCCTTTGCTATACAAAAGAGGGTTTTACATCACTACTAGATACAACATATGCACATATCTTACTCTACTATAGTTACTAACTAGTCTACATCTGGCTTATGGTATTCTCAAAATCCACGTTAGCAAGATCGACAATAATATCTCGGCTGACAGTATGCCGAGTTTGCCCTGCTTCTATTGGATACCCAACTACTTACTGCTAGAAATCCGCATGAGAACTCCTATGTATATAGGACATCCTCCCTATCTTCTGCTTCTTAGTCTTTAGCTCCTGCTTGAGCTCAAAGACCTCATGTTTCAGCTCGTGGACCTTGTCCTTCGCCAAAACTCGTTCATCGTGCTCCTCCTCCCACATAGTCTCCATACTTGTCTTATCTTCCAAGACAGCATGGAGCTCCTCCTTCAACTCCTTAACTTCCTTACAATACTGGATATTTCTATCCAATACTGTCATGAACAGTGATATCATCGACTCCCCCTGAGTCAGCTCTTCCGCATGTGTTACTGGGTCAAAGGATACTACCTCCACCTCCTCCTCCGACATACCATCGAACATGGACATAAGGTCTAAGTCTTTCGAGTCTCAAGACTCGATCACCACTACTTCTGGCTCTAGTGCTATAGGGTTTGGTAAGACTTCTTTTTGGTTCACCGATTCCTCACTTACTACATGTATATCCCTATACATTTCATTTTCTCCTGACATCTACAACAAAACAATTTAGTTTGATTAGTACATGACAGTAGAATAATAAAAACACATATCATATATAATGTATTTTTAGGATTAATTTCCATCTTTTACTTCTTTGACTCTTCTTAAGGTTATGACTTAAGGTTTTTGTCCCCCCTTAAGTTTTATAACCTAGTGCTTTGATACAAACATGTGACGCCCCAAATCTGAGTATCTTCCAACCCGACATATGGTGCTACACGGTGCTACAGTTCACACATACATTCAATTGAAAAGTCTCAAAAGAACGAATATGTCTTATATATATTCCAAACAATATTACCATTCCCCAGGTTCTTTATAACCATTACATTTGTTCTTGTCATAATATTAAATAATAACAACATTCAACCTATACTATTACAAAAGCAATCTATAGGTTCGCATTAGCCTTCCCTTTATCTTTATCGGATCCTTCGATCCGTTCGGTCTTAGCTGCATTCATATGGTTCAAGCAAGAGTGAGCATAACTAGCTCAGCAAGTATGACAATTTCAATTAAACAGCATGCTTGAAACATAAGAATCGTATATCTTCAATAATTGAACAATAGTTACGAAGTACTATCGATAATTCAAAATAGCACTTCTCTTTTCTTTAAAATGTTTTACAATGAACAACATTCAGTAAAACATCAATTTCGGTCCAAGTCCTTGAGCATTTCATTCTTTCTTTGAAAAGGACAACCCGACACCAAGTTCGTAAGTTCGGTATATCTTACGAGCACGTCTAGGTGATCAGCCTATAGTACCCTATGTTGTACAACATTACTTTCTTTAAACGTATGTATGTTTAAGGTTTGGCAACCTAACGTGCCTGTCGTTTGACGACAAAACATTTGTTTAGCATACTCAGTCTTCTTTTAAAAACCATACCAACATAGTTTTGCAAAACGTTGACAACAATTCGATAGATTATAAGAAATCCATAAAATATCATAAGTCTAGCCGAAGGAATTGACTTCGACTTCATCATACATCAATCCATGCGTAAGGTACATGAATTACAAAGCTTGTCCAAAGAATTTAGACAAGGGTCGGAATACTTGCCTTTAGCATCTTCTATCGTTAATACAAATTCCCTTTGTCTTTAAGGTTTCTACAATACATGATCACATAACATACCACATTAGGTCGTATATAATCAAGTAAGGTTATTACTATATCTTACCCTTCTTCTCAATCTAATCATACTTTAGATTGTTTATTATTGGTTACGGTTTATCGTATTACATTGCTCTTACGCTTACTTAATCATTCTTTAACTTTTAGTTGTCATTCTTAAGGTCATAATCATCATTAAGGATGGCATTTCAAGTTAAATTAAAGTTATACATTACTTCCCTTTCCTTTACATGCTTTACTATTCTTCTCTGCCTCCTCTCTATAATTTGGCCATTGGCTAAACTTCCCTTATATAACTTCATGACTGCACAAGACAGTTTGATTTTACTGCGCCCGGCCTCGGCGTTGGGCGCCACTCCTTTCTTTCTTTTAGCTGCAGCTGCGCCAGATTCTCAATGTCTTTGAGGTTGACTGGCGCTATGGCACCGACCTTACTTCTCAGAGTCGCTTATTCAAGCGTCCTCGAGCCTCGAGAAAATTTTTGACAGACTTCTTGCTTAATGAATTTCCCAGACTCATAACTTGTTCATTTCAAATCCGAATTGGTTTGTTCAAAAGCCATTAGTTCACAAATCACATACTCTGAGTGTTCATATAAGAATTTTATATTTTCAAATCCGTTAACACGGAATTCACCTTTTAGTTTATTTTAACGAAAACGATAAACGTTCGTGAACGTTCGAAGCTCATTTCTTCGTTCTAAGTCGGAATATGGTCATTTTTGAGTCCGCAACTCTAGAATACCAATTGAGACTATTCTCCATCGAAAACCAACGTTTCCAAGTTCAATGTTAAAATTTGACTTCCATTCCGAAAATTTCACGATTTTGACGATCCTCGTCTAATCTCGTGAATTTCGGCATAACTTCATTACTTGAGATTTTTAAACCATTTCAAATGGATTCATTACATCATACTAACATCCTAACCAAACATATTTCAATAGCTTATACATGATAAGTTCTTACTTTTTCTTCATGGGTTTATAACTTCCATTATTGCTTATCTTACAACATGACTTATTAAGGCTTAATAAGTCATTTAATTAGTCATTCTCATCCCTTCTTAGCATACATGTTCTACCAATCCACACTTCTCTATCAAACTACAATTGAAGAGAGGAAGATTAAGGTATAGGATCTTACCCTTGAAGTTCAAACTTTGTTCTTCTTTGTTCTTCCTTGAATTATGAAAGGCTAACTTTTTCTAACTTATTCTCTCTAACAAATAAGCACTTAAGTTGTTGGTGAAATTAACAAGTAAGAAATGAACTAGCACATCTCTTATTTATAGAAAAACCAAGGTTAGGGTAGTTTAGTCATTAAACCAATCCACCTCCTTAATTAACCTCCTTACTATTCATTACTTGGAGTCCACAACACTTATCATTTACTTGCCCACAAAGATCACCCATGTGATCATGGGGCCCACATGGGTTTCCCCATGGGTCATTCTTACCCATTGGATCGATCCACGAATTCGGTTCTTACTTTAGGCTTTAGGTTTAATTAACCTTAACTTATGCTTTGGGCTTTCATTAACAAACATTTGGGCCTCAACATTAATTCCAATTGGACTTTAACCATTCCTATACTTGGGCTTGCATAATTCCTACCAAATCCTACAAGTCCAATCCAATTGACTTAAAGCCTTATAACGTAATATACACGTAATCTTCTCGTATGCTAACTCGTATACTCATTCATAATATACGACATACCATCATTCATATATACTCGTACAATACCCCGTATTATAGTCGTATTCAATACCTCGTACAATACTTACGTATCATACGATCATCGTTTACTCATTAACGCTTTACTTTCCATAACATTCTCGAATTAAGTCTGCAGGCGAAAATTTGCGTTTGTCATACTTGAATTATTATTACATAATCCATCCTCCCTTATTATTCTATCGTTACGTATTTCTTGGAAGTTCAAAAATAATTCCCGAGCAAAAAACTGTGAATAGTGTTTTTCAAAAAATTTCTCGAAAAGCTTTTATTTTCGTCTTGGAAATTCAAACACTTTAATTCCTTCACATAGCAAAAATACAATGACGTTCTGACATATCTAGGTTATAGAATGACATTCATCTTGCTAACACATAATAATAACATATAATATAATTTTATTCATTGTTTAATTAAATAAAATTATTTTACAATAAATCTGAATTTCTCGGTCGTTACATGTTGAATATTTATTTGAAGACGCTTGAAGGCAAGTTTTCTTAATGCTTGTCTAACCTTCGTGTTAGCCAAGTTTTCTGTGATTCATGTTATGAGATGCATGAATTGCTTTACAAAAGGGTCGATGCCAGTTTTAACTCGGCTAGACTTATCTTAAGAGCTTGATTGATTTGTTTACAAATCTTTCGATATAGTATTGATAATGATATCCTATGTCAATTGTTTGGTACGGATTCAAAGGTAAGCCTGAGTATGAATAAATAAATGTATTTTACATCGATTATTCGATTGGCACGCGAGGTTGCCAAAACTTAAACGTAAATACTTTAACGGATGAGTGTTGATCAACATAGAGTACTATAGGCTGATCACCTAAATGTGCTCGTAAGATATATCGGACTTATGGACTTAGTGTCGGGTTGTCCTTTTTATGAATGGAAATCAAAGAGAATGTTCATGGTCTTTTGACCTACTCAGAATTTCTAAGTCACTATATGTACTTCGAAATTGTTTTATGAGATGAGAAGTGCTATTCAATGTTTCATAGTACTTCGTAATTACTTGTTTAGTTATTAAAGAAAAGTCATATGATTCTCGATGTGGTATTTATATAATATGTTGCTAGACTTGTTGAGCTAGTTATGCTCACTTCTTGCTTGAATTCTATGATTGCAGCTAAGGTCGAGCGAACCGAAGGTTCTAGTAAGGATAAAGGCAAGGCAAAGATGAATAATTGGTTTATCCTGTAATAGACTAGTATGTTTGTATGAATTATATTATGGTAAACAAAGAATGTATTGGTTAACAGAACCTGGGAAATGATTTATTATTATTGTAATAAGAATGTAGTTAATACACTCATTTTGCTGTTATTTCAATGGAATGACTGTATAGTTAGTAGTACCGTGTAGTACCATCTGTCAGGTTGGAAGATACCCAGATTTAGGGGCGTCACAGGTTGGTATCAAAGCATTAGGTTATAAAACTTAAGGGGGAGAACCTTAGGCTAATAACCTCATTAGTAAAGGAGAAGTAGAAGCGAATGAACTCTAGTAGAATGGGTTAATTAAGTATTGAGGAAACTCAGTACCGAAACATTTAAAAGATGGAAATTAACCCTAAATAAATTAAATGTGATTTGTGCTTATACTATTGTGTATTATGTATTAATCAACATGTTATGTGTTATTGTAGATGTCCATTGATAGCTTCATGTTTAGGGATATGTTGGTCGATGTGGATGAGGAGATGGAGGTAGCATCGTTTGATATGGTGGTACCTGCACTAGAGCTAACACCTCCAGAGGCAATGAGAGCATTATATCTGGAAGTGCTTGACCGAAATGTGCAATTGCGCATTATTGTGAAGAACCAGAAGAAGGAGATTAGTGATCTCCATGAAGCTAAGGAATCTGCAGAAGCAGATTTTAAGAAAGAGCATGATGAGAAAGTGTTCATAAAGGATAAGGCGACGGATTTTAAGAATGAGGCCGATGAGCTTCGTAAAGAACTCAGGGAGAAGAACCAGAAGATATCACGAATGTCTTACATCCATGAGAGTTATCATAAGGATTTCAAGCTAAATATTGCTTGTTATTCCATTGAGTCAAGACAAACCCGTCATACAATTAGTCAGGATATTGTGTCGATTCTTGAGAATGAGAAGCATGAGGATGCTGTTATGCATTATTAGAAGTCTAGAGCAGTAAATATGTTGTGTAGTGACGTAAAACCCTCTTTTGTATAATTAAAGGGTAGTCTTTTTGTAAATCCCAATTTTTGTGAAGTTCAATTGCGGGATAGAAATGTAATAGCTTTTGGCTATGCAAATGAATTGTAAATAGTTTCAAACTATGAAAAAGCATATGAATATAATGATATTTTTATTTAATGTGCTTTGTATGGTATGAGTTGTTGTTTGACGAGCAATAACTAAGTAAGCAAATAGATAATAATGAAACATTATTTATTTAATCAGAAAATGATGCCAAGAAGGAAACAACGTAATCAGGAGGCTGAATCCCATAATGATAACTAAGGGGGTCAGAACAACCCTATGCAAGAGTTCGTTAATTTATTAACGGCTGCATTTAACCAAACTGGGGGTAGAGTACCCGCAGTACCTGGGGTAGCCAGAATGACTACCTTTAAAGAATTTAAAAGTGTAGGTCCACCAGAGTTCAAAGGAACTACGGACCCAATTGAAGCCCAGACATGGGTAAAGGAAATTGAGAAGGCATTTGTAATTACAAATGCAGGGGAGGCACAAAAGCCTTCTTTTGCGACCTATATGATGACGGGAGAAGCCAACTTCTGGTGGGAGGCTCACCAGGGTGGGGCTAGGACAGATGCAGTAACGCGGGAACAGTTCAAGAAGGTTTTCTTCGAGAACTATTTCCTTACAAGCATGTAGGGGAGAATGGAGATTAAGTTCTTAGAACTTAAGCAAAGGGACATGACGGTTCCCCAGTATGCGGCCAAATTCAATGAATTGGCAAGATTCGCTCCACACCAAGTGGACACTGAGGAGAGGAAGGATCGTAGGTTTAACCAGGGATTGAAACCCTGGCTCTATAGTAAGATTTTTTGTGTTCCAGAGTGCTTCCTACGGGACCATTCTGGAGAAAGCAATTATTGTGGAGGGTGGTAGTGAGGCTTTGAGCCAATACCACAAATACAAAAAGAATAAAAGTAACGGAGAAGGAGTATCCAAGGTGGAGGGAGCCAGTGGTAGTGGCAGTATGCACAAGAGGAAGAGTTTTAACTCCGAGAATACTGGAGTGGAACAAAGGGATCCTAAGCATAGGATCGAAGTTTGTAAGACATGCGGAAAGGCTCATCTAGGAGTCTGTCTTAAAGGAAAGTCTGTTTGTTATAATTGTGGACATGAGGGTCATATATCACCCAACTGTCCTAGTCCTAAGAAGAACCAAGGCTGTTTTGTTTGTGGGTCGGTGGACCACATGGCAAGAAATTGCCCAAAGAAGGGGTCATAGGGTAGCAAGGGTACTAGTAGTAGTAAGTTAACCATTACTTGACCAACACCACTGGGTAGACCTATGGCCTATAATTTTAAATTGATTGTCCAAGATGCGGTTGCATCAGCGGATGTAGTAATAGGTATCATTTCAGTCAATAAAATGAATGCTTATGTGATGTTTGATTGGGGTGATACTTGTTCTTTTATAGCATTTGAATTTGCTAAGCGATTAAGTTTATTCCCATAAAGATTAGAACTATCTTTAGACGTTAAGGTAGCAAACAAAGAGATAATCCCCATGGAACAACATTCATAGGAATTATTTCATAGATATTATAGGTAACAAATTTTCAGTAGATCTTATACCGATAAGGTTGAGAGAATTTGAAGTAATTCTCGGTATGGATGGGTTAATTAACCATAAAGCTATAATAGATTGTCATAGGAAAAGTGTGAACCTTAGGATTTCTAAGAAATCCAAGGTAGTGTTCTACGATAATAAATCACCAGGACGCTCTTGTTGTCTAAACCATGGCATAAGTTAAGAAGAGGTTGAGGAAGGGGTATAGGATACCTGTACTATATTGTGGATACCCAGGGAGTGGGAGCACCAGTATAGTTTGTAAAGAAGTAGTATGGGTCGTTACGATTGTGTATCGACTATCGTGAGTGAACAAGTTAACAATTAAGAATAAATACCCATTGCCTAGGATCGATGATCTATTTGATCAGTTGAAAGGGGCAAAGTATTTTTCTAAGATAGATTTGCGTACGGGGTATAGTCAGTTGAAAGTAAGGAAGGAGGATGTAATTAAGATGACGTTCAGAACTCGTTATGGTCATTATGAGTTTCTGGTTATGTCGTTTGGGTTGACTAATGCGCTGAAGCAAGTCGGTGGCAAATTGATAGGTACTCTTGTGAGGTGCAATGGTTGAAAGTACCATTAGCGTCATAGAGTGTTCAAATAATATTTGGACAAGGTTGTCGTAATGATCATTGATGATATTCTAATGTATTCTAAGACACCAGAAGATCACGTTGAACATTTGAAGATAGTGTGGGAAACACTACGGAGGGAGAAGTTAGATGCGGAATTCACTAAGTGTGTATTTTGGCTTAAAAGATATACAGTTTTTAGGACATGTTATTGATAAAGTATGTTGGGACTAAGAAGTAAGAAAATAGTTTTTAGGAAATAAAAAGGAAGGTTAAGTGATGCACATGTATTATCTTTACCAGATGATACAAGGAACTTTATAATTTATAGCGATGCTTCGCATAGAGGACTGTGTTGCATGCTCATGTAGCATGGCAAGGTCATTGCGTATGCGTCACATCAGTTAAAGGATTATGAGAAGGTCTATCCTACTCATGACCTAGAATTGGCAGCTGTAGTGTTTGCATTAAAAATATGGAGACATTATTTATACGGGGAGAAGTGTGAGATATACACAGACTATAAGAGTCTGAAATATATCTTCACGCGGAAGGAGTTGAATATGAGGTAGAGAAGGTCGTTAAAATTGATAAAAGATTATGATTGTGATATCTTATATCATTCAAGGAAGGCAAACGTAGTAGCTGACGCGTTAAGTAGGAATGGTAGGGAAAAGCTACTAATGTTAACGACTCAGAATGAGTTAATACGGAGATGGCGAGAACGGAGTTAGAAGTTAAATTACTGAATGAAGCGATAGAAATGTTATTCACAATGTAGACTCAATCCATGAAAATGGAACGAGTTAAGGAAGTACATTTAGGTAACGAGAAGTGCGAGCGAATGAAGAAGAGGATGGAGGATGGAGAGAAGATCAAGTATAATCTTGTTTTGAAGGAAGAATTTGAGTTTCAAATAAATTCCGAGTTAAAAGAAGAGATAATAAGAGAGGCCTATAGTTTGAGGTTCTCGATACATCTAGGTAGTACTAAGATGTATCAAGACCTTCGATAGAACTTTTGTTGACCAAACATGAAGAGAGAGATAGCGAAATATGTTAGTAAGTGCTTAATTTATCAGAAAGTTAAGGTTGAACACCAACGACCAAATGGATTATTACAATCGTTAGAAATTCCAGAGTGAAAAGGTAAGATACGTTTTTGACAGAAAGGGGAGTTAAATCCAAGGGTCTTAGAACCTTTTAAAATTGTAAGGAGAGTATGAGAGGTAGCTTATGAAGTAGCCTTACCTCTAGAGATTGAACGAATACATAATGTGTTTCACGTATCATGTGTGCCTCCTTATAAATCGGACAACAAGCACGTAATAGAATATGAATTTATGCAAGTAGAAAAAGACTTATCGTATGAAGAACTTTCGATTCAGATTGTTGATAAGAAGGAATAAGTCTTGAGAAATAAGATAATACCTTCGGTAAAGGTAATTTGGAGGAACCACAATGCCGAAGAAGCAACGTGGGGACTCAAGAGTAAAATAAAAGAAAATTCTCCTCATTTGTGTATGAAATTGTAGTGAGATTCTGGGGATAGATTCCTTATAAGGGGGGAAGAATGTAACGCCCAAGAAAATTGGATCTTTATGTGAATTAAAATTTTATTTAAATATTTGAATTAAATGAATTTAATTGTTTATTTATGTGAGTAAGTTGTTTAAAGGTCATTCTATGACCTAGAATGTACGAATGTGGTTAGTATTCTGGCTATGTGCCAAGATTAATTGTTATGAATTTTCAAGACGAAAAATTGAAGTTTTTCGAGAATTTTCTGTAAAAACACTATTCATCCATTTCTGCTCGGAGATTAAGTTTGAATTTCTAAGAAACGCATAATGATATAATGCTAAAGACGAGATGGAATATTTAATAATATTTCACTTATGAAAAATGGAGTTTTCGCCTGCGGACTTAAAACCTAAGGGTTGGGAAAAGTAAGTTCTGAGAATTTAATGGCTACGTATAATGATTAGGGTTATTATACGTGAGGAATACGCGTATGATACTAGTTATTATACGAGTATAGTACGAAGATTATTACGACGTATAATACGAATATCGTACGAGCTATATACGAAGAGAATACGAGAATTAAACGCGTAGAATACAATTAGTTCTTAATGGACTTTGAATTATGGACTTTGCACAATCCAATTGGAATTAGAGTATGTCAAGCCCAAGTTAGGCCCAATGAGAATTAATGCTAAGGCCCAAACTAAGAAATTAAACCGCGGATCGAACCAATGGGTCACCGGATGGGTAAAACCCATGGGAGGACCCATGGACCATGTGGGTCGGCCACTTGGAGGCCAAGTAAAGTGCATTTACTTGGTGGCTACACAAATGAATAGTAAGGAGGTGGCCTTAATGACCATTTTGCCCTCCATTAGATTTTCCTATATAAGAGAGGCTTGGGTTGGTTTAATTGTTGTTCACCAACTCTAGACATTATATTGAGAGAGAGAGAAGTTCTATAACTAGTAATCAAGAGCAAGTAAAACAAAGCATACTAGTTTTATTCAAGAACGCGAAGAACGTTAAGGTAATATTACGTAAACCTAATTCTTCGATCCTTTTCTATTTCTTTTTCTTAGAGAAGTATGAATTGGTGAAGCATGTCTATTCCAGAGTAATAAGAATGGCTAATATTGGATTAAAACAGTATAAGCCATGTATGATTAAGAATCATAAGCGTTTAAGTAATTTTACGCGAAGAAAACTGATAAACGTTTATTTGGTTATTGATGGATAAATTGAAAATCATCATAGGTTATGTGCATCTTGCTTAGTTAGGTTGTAGATGATGAATCAATGGAGTTGTTCCATTTGATTTGGCGTATAAAACTCGAGTAACGAAGTTATGGCGAAATTTACAAGATTAGGCGTTAAACGTTGAAATCGTAAATTTTTCGGATGTGTAGTCGAAAGTTGTTGTTTAACTTGGAAACCTTGGTTTTCGATGGCATGTCGTAGAATAATGTATTTAAGAGTCGTAGACTCAAGAATCGTCAAAATTCGACTTAAAACAAAGAAAACGAGTTATGAACGCTCACGAGCGTTAAACGAACGCGTAATAAAAAGTTAATTAGTGAATTCATTGTTAACGGATTTAAAAATAACTTTTGTCCAGATGAAATCGAAGTATATGAGATATGTAAGATAATGGCTTTTGAATGAGCCAATTCTAACTTATAACGACCAAGTTACGAGTCTGGAAAGAATCAAATTAGAAAATTTAGAATTTTCTTAAGAGCTAAAAATTAAACACGCAGGCGTCACCTAAGCACTTAACAACAACCGTGCATGCTATAGCGCAAAGGTCGAGAGAGTGGCCACTGCAAAGTCGCGCCATAGTGCCACTCGTAAGCATGAGTCTCATGCAATACAATAGACGAGACGAGAGATCAATCTTGTGAAGTGCACCGCATGAGCCACTATTATATACTTGAGGTTGGTATGCCGGCAATATAGATGATAAAGAATTTTTGACCAAGTTGATTGTGAACCCAATTGTTTGCAAGACAAGTATGGGACATTTATATACTTAATATACATAGTAAAACCATTACTATATCATGTATATAGTGATGACTTTAGGAATTTAATGTTATTTAATGAGTAGTTAAACGAAGAACGTAAAGTATAAGAAACTGAACTATATTAAATAACGATGATACTTAAACAATGATTGTTGAGTATTGGTGTAGTAACGTAAGCAACGTTAATAAGACGTAAGGAAGGATAATTAACTCGACCAAGTTGTATTAATGAAATAAATTCAGTTAAGTTATAAAAGAGAAAGAAGTTGGTAAAAATAATGTGATTAAATTGTTTGGTAGCTAATTTCAGTGTGCTATTTGAATATATCATGTAGAGACTGTAAAGACTGAGAACTGTTGAATATTTATTTGAAGACGCTTGAAGGCAAGTTTTCTTAATGCTTGTCTAACCTTCGTGTTAGCCAAGTTTTCTGTGATTCATGGTATTAGATGCATGAATTATTTTAGGAAAGGGTTGATGCTAGTTTTAACTTGGTTAGACTAATCTTAAGAGCTTGATTGATTTCTTTACACGTCTTTTGATATAGTATTGATAACGTTATCCTATGCCAATTGTTTGGTACGGATTCAAAGGTAAGCATGAGTATGAATAAACAAATGTATTTTACATCGATTATTCGATGGGCACGTGAGGTTATCAAAACTTAAATGTAAATACATTTAACGGATGAGTGTTGATCAACATATAGTACTATAGGCTGATCACCTAGATGTGCTCGTAAGATATATCGGACTTACGGACTTAGTGTCGGGTTATCCTTTTTATGAATAGAAATCAAAGAGAATGTTCATGGTCTTTTGACATACTCAGAATTTCTAAGTCACTATATGTACTTCGAAATTGTTTTATGAGATGAGAAGTGTTATTCAATGTTTCATAGTACTTCGTAACTACTTGTTCAGTTATTGAAGAAAAATCATATGATTCTCAACGTGGTATTTATATAATATGTTGCTAGACTTGCTAAGCTAGTTATACTCACTTCTTGCTTGAATTATATGATTGCAGCTAAGGTCGAGCGAACCGAAGGTTCTAGTAAGGATAAAGGCAAGGCAAAGATGAATAATTAGTTTATCATGTAATAAACTAGTATGTTTGTATGAATTATATTATGGTAAGCAAAGAATGTATTGGTTAACAGAACCTGGGAAAAGATTTATTATTATTGTAATAAGAATGTAGTTAATACACTCATTTTGTTGTTGTTTCAATGGAATGAATGTATAGTTAGTAGTACCGTGTAGCACCATTTGTCGGGTTGGAAGATACCCAGATTTGGGGGTATCACATGTCCAATTTCATGTGTTGTTTGTATCTCCAATGTTTACCTCTAGATATGTTCCAAATGTCCACATTTCGTCGACTTGTCCTATTGTAGAACTTTTTTTCAATCAATTCTGAGGGTTCTTTCAAATTTTTCTTCAAGTCATCTTACAATTGAGGTATTATATGTAATGTGGGTTGTTTGAAGTTTGTTTGGGATTATTCCCCTTACCATTCTTGTTAATCCAAATATTCCATTTTTGATTTTATGAAATCCTTTGTGAAATCCTGTCAAAGCTGTTTAGCTAACACTATATGTTTTTTTATCCATGTTGTCACAAGGGATAATATAGTTACTTCTTATATGTGTACATTGTAGTTTGCGTGCTTACCATTGTCATTAAGAAAGCTGGATTAATGTTCTATTTTGTCATTGTGGAATTTATCAACACCTTAAAGAAGAAGGTTCCTAATGTCATAAAGGAAATTAGGAAGTTTGCACAAAAGGCAATGGAAATAAAGGATGTCAGAGTGGATGTTAAGCTAAACAAGCAAGTCTGGAGTAGGGAGATTCAAAGTGTTCCAAGGCGGTTTATAGTTCGCATTTTTTGTAAGCACAATGATGATGAAGATGCAAAGGAAGAACTATACTCCCTTGTAACAGTTGCAGAGATCCCGGAAGGAGGACTCAAGGGACTAGGCACACAGATCATTGAAGAAGATGAACGATTCACTAAATTTTGTTAATTTTATTTGCTATATTGATATAGATTTGGCAGTCCCAGACTACCACAATTGATGGAGATGATGAACAATATAAAGAAAATATATGTAATTTTAGTACTTTTATTATTATGTTGACAAATTACATTTTCTATTTTCTGTGAAACTTGGGTAAAAATTGTTTGAATTATTCAATAATTTGTTTGAATTATTTATTTTTATTTGTTGTACAATGAATATTATATTTTTTAATATATATTCAAATAAAATTATATACTTGTTCAACATAGCTTGAAGTGTAAAATAGTAAAAGACCTGGTATTCAAATTTTTTAGACATATTAGTTATCAAACAACTTTTTTCATTCAGATTCAAATTTAGCTCAGTCAGATTTAGATTCATTCAGTTTTTATCAACCACCCCCTTAGTCCTAGGATTTACATATAAGTAAAGAGAAAAATACAGTCTTTATGTATGCACAACAAAACGGTATCGTTAAATTCCTTATATTAACATCCAATGTAATAAAACAATATATATCTCAAATATTTAATATGTGATGCCCCCAAAATTAGGTATACATCACCCATCTTGGGTCGTCAGATACATGGTACAAAATTCAAATACAACTTACTAATACAACTGTCGTGTACAATACGACAAAACATAACTGTGAGTTTGAATACAATTATTGTCTACTAGAGATTATACAAACTCAAAAGGAGTCCTCATTACAATTATTAACACACTATTTCACGTAATAGTAGTGAGGACTACTAATGCTATCCTCCTCGACCGTCACCCGTTCTCCCGACTAGTCCCTGCGCAATGTTCTCATTTTCGAAGAGAACAAGTGAAAGAAAAGGGTGAGCTCAACTAGCCTAGTAAGAAATATTATGACTACGATAATGCGAGAATAAATTATCGTTAGCCTTCAAATGATGTTAAACCGATAAAATATAATAAACATCAAGTTTAGTATTTAATGAACAAGCAATCCATTAAAAGAGTCAAGTAGAGAATAAAATCTACTATCTTTTATGATTTAAAAGGTTTTTCAAGACTTTTATCATTTGGGACTCAAATTTTAATAAATAATCCACATCATCGAATCACCCCCGCACTACGGCCAAGGATATTCTTTAGTATCACGACCAATTAATTATCCATGCTCTACGGGCCAAAGATAATCATGTTTTCATCAATCATCCCCGATCATGCCATAAAACAATTCATCTTCGCATTGACTACTGACCCAAAGAGAATCAATAGCCATAATCATACCAAAAAGCTCCATCAATGCACTCTGGGCCAACGAGGACTTTTTCCACATCATTTGTAACATTATGGTTATGATTATATAGAATAATCCTCGGTCATAATCATACCAAGTCCATCTATGCACTACAAAGCCACGTAGATGACTTTCAACAAAATATAAACATGAGGATGATGACAATGATATAAGAATTCAATAAAAACAAGTTCAAGAATTAATTTATCTAGAACCGATAACGCCCAAATTGTCAACATGACATCGCTTTGTAGAATAAAATTCAAGAATGCTCGGAAGAATATTTCCATGAAAAGATACTTGATGAAGCTTAAATATCAAGGATATTCCACTAATTTCATGGAGTATAGAAGTCAAAACTTTAACCAACCTGAGTATAATAAAAATGGAATAACAAAAGAAATCACCATGCATGCGGTATTTCAGATAAACAAAGTTATTCCACAGTAATAATAATAACGGAACCAGGTCAGGTGAAATTCACACCGACAAGATGTTCCAACAAAATAATAAATGCGGAATAATAAATGATGGAACCAGTCCCACAGATATAGCATGCATGTGATATTAAATGTAATAATAAAGACGGAATAATAAAAATGGAACCGAAGTCAGGTGTATAAGATGAGATAGGATATTCCTACGTAATAATAAAGATGAATAATAGAAGAATGTCACCAAGTATAGGGTAGCTGCATGATACAAAGTTATTCCAAACGAACAATAAAGAAATGGAATAATGTAAGTTCTCTTCTTGAATACAAAAGAATAATATCCCTTACCGTGAAAAAATAATACTTGATATAAGAGTAGTGAAGAAAGCAGTAAAACTTTTTTCTATCTCTCTATAGTCTCTCTTTATAGTTTCTTCTCTAGAGTTCAAATTGAATTTGTAAGAAAATAATGAAGGAATGAGCTTCATTTATAGGAAAATAGAATACATAGTAACTAATCCATGAGCGGTCCATTGATTTACTTTAATCGACGGTCCATATTTAAAGAAAAATCTTTTAAATAAAATATAATATATTCTATTTATATAAAAAAAAATTACTATGCAAACACTATGCATAATAAAATATAATATATTCTATTTATAGTAATAACTTTAATAAAGTATTCATTTTTATATAAAAGATTTTACTATACAAAACACTATACATAATAGAATATAATATATTCTATTTATAGAATAACTTTAATAAAGTATTCTCTTTTTTATATAAAAAGATGTTTCTATTTTATTACGTGAATAAAACAAAACTTCTAAATCAACAATAATTGAATCAAATAATGTGAGATACTATGCAAAGAACTATTGTAGCAATAATTGAACAAAAGCGAGTGACTTCTCACATAAATATCAATAATCAATACCGGTGTGCTACTACGCAACAACGCGTAGACATCAGATTACTTTACTACCAAGTAGTTCAATAGTATCAACGGTAAAACTTTCGCCGTTATTTTCAATAAAATATTATTGTCGTTTTCTCAATCCGACAATAATTTCGTTGTGAGGTCCACCAATGATTGTGTCGTCGTACGAATATTTCCTGTTTAAAACGAATATTCCCCGACCAATCGATTATAATATGACAACTTGCATACTTTGCAAAATTTATAAATATTACCCACAACTATAACATTATCTCAAATTCACACCATAATATAAAAAAAATTATTTCGAGAAAATTAATTCTTTATTCATAAAATCTGGGGTTTCACATAATACTTGCATTGTGTGTGCACAACAAACTCATATTAAATATTCGATAATCTATCGCTTTACTATGCTAGAAGGTTACGTTCGATATTCCAAATATCTTTGAACGTTACAACTTAATATATTATCTTTTGAGGGTTTTGTTATTAATTAGTCTCATCTTGTTTAGTGGGCATGAAAATATATATATAAAAATACACGTCATATTAAACATACATCAACATGTATAAAAAGATATTTAGTATATAATTATCATGCATCTGTAAAATACTATATTCTACCTGGGATGATTATAGACTTAATTCTAATTTACTTCATTGGGTCACCATGAACCAAAAGGTCAAACCTAGGATGTAAGAATAAAACATTAAATATAATTATTACATTTAATCTTAGCTTCATTACAAATGGGCCGTTAACGCTCATGTTCTTCGTCTCTAATTTCTCGAACAATTCTATATAATCCTATTACAATCTATTTATAAACCTTGATCAGCAGTCAAGGAGAGGTACATTGGAGGGAGAAAGAATTTACATCAGAAATTGAGATAGGCGAGGTACGCAGACCCCATTTATAAAAATCACATTCATTCAAGCATTCATTAAAATTAAATTCAATTGCATTGGTCTATGGTCCATAATCACCCCCTTTATTATCATACATGTCAACATATGCATCAATAAAATAAACATTTAGTATATATATGTTAATATCATTTAATGGGCAATAAACTTTTGTTTGAAATCCAATTTTTCAAACAAAATAAACTCTTTTATTTTAATCAAAATCTAAATCATAAAAAACTTCTTTAATTTATTTTATCCAACTTTAAATAAAATAAACTCTTTTATTTTTAATCAAATTCCAAATCAAAATAAACTCTTTTATTTTAATTAACATGAAATCCAATTTCAAGTTCAAAATAAAATTTTTATTATAACTTTAAAATTGCTAGAAAAATAAAATATGTGGAATCTATTCCTTATCAAAATAAACATTTTATTTTAGATAACATGGAATCATATTCCATATCTGAATAAACGCATTTATTGAAGTTAACGTGGAATCTAATTCCAAGTTAAAATAAAACATTTATTTTTAATAACATGAAATCCAATTTTAATTAAAATAAACACTTTTATTTTAATCATATTTCAGTTAAAAAATAAACCTTTTATTTTAATTGAAATAATTAAGAAAAATAAATAATTTCAAAATCTAGGAAATGGCGCGACTGCGCCCAGTTTATACTGGGAAATGGCGCGATCGCACTGCAACTCCAAATTTGAATCCTGGAAGCAGGCTCGGCTGCGCTGTGTAGCTAAATCCAGTAGACATTTCTTTGGCCCAGAAAATCAGTTCTAAACCCATTTCAACACACATATTGAATCAAAACAATTAAGAATTTGCATAAAGATGACTCTGATACCACTATTGGATTATCAAAACAAGATCAAAGCATACAATCTAATTGAAATTACAGCGGCATGCAAAGTAGCAATTTAAAAAAATTTAGTCATCCCAATGTATAGCCTTATGAAACATCATTAATTGAGGAAGGATAAAACCTTTGAAGCGTGTCAACCTTAAATGAACACTTCAAATTCCAATCTTTGCTCCTTTGCGATCTCTTCAATCTATGGATCAGACGTTCGTCACAAAGTGTATGCAATGCCCAAGAGGTTTCCACCAAGAGGAACAGATTGAAGATGTGATTTTAGATTCTACTAGATCTTCAGTGGCTAACCCTAATTCTCTCTATCCTAACAACTTAGGTTTTTGAGAATACTTACAAGAGAGATACAAGTTGCAAAAGTTGTATTAGTCTTTCCCACGATAAGACCCATCTTATTTAAAGACTAACCCTAATCCTTAACCCTTAAGAAATTGAGTTTTAATTTAATTCACAAGGAAATAAAATAAAATAATAATAATAAGACTCCTCTTATTTATTTATAATCTAGTATTTCTCCAAATATTATATTATTATTATTTAGTCAATTTAATAATATTAATAATAATAATAATAATAATAAGATGACTAATCTTATTAATTTATAATATTAGTATTTCTTAAAATCACTATTAGAAAAATAAGAATACGTGACGGAACTTTGTGACAGTTTTTAAAAACAATCACAAAAGATAGTAATTTATGATGAACTTTTTAAGCAATCACAAAATAATAGTATATATGATGGCTCTTACTAGTGACTAATTTTGTCATCAATGTATTATATTTATGATGGTTATGTCAATCACACAAAAATTTTCATGAAAAATAAATTTTCTTTTTGTGACGCACAAAGTCATCATTTATAGGTATACCATTTTCGTGATTGCATTTAAACTATCACTAATATTTTAATGTAAGAAATAATCAAAAAGATATCTTATGACTGCCGTGACAATCATTAAAAAAGATAGATTTTTTTGACGACTTTGATTTGTAATTACAAAAATAAAGTATTTATGATGGAATTTTTAAGCCATCATAAAATAATAAAATATATGATGGCTCTCAGTGATGACTAATTTTACCATCATTATAGATTATTTGTGACTGCCATTGTAATCACCAAATCTTATGCGGAAGTAATTTTGTTCAGTAAGTCAACTTACATATGTTTCTTTTTATATTTTATTTTAAAATTTTAATCATGATCTGGGCTTTGATGTAGTGGTAATACTTGTTATTTAATTTGTAAATGTGGGGAGGGTACAAATCCGACAAGTATCATTTGATAGAATTAATATAGTGAAATAAATTATCCGTAAATAGATATTCACGTTCTTACCCTTGATCCCTTAATATTTGTGTTTTTTTGTGATGACATTGACAATCATAATAGATTACGTGTTAATGTGATTGTATTAATCATCACAAAAGCACTATGCGTTTGCGTGATTGTGACGCCCCCAAAATAGGTATACATCACCCATTCTGAGTCGCCAAATAAATGATACAGAATACAAATACAAACTTAAATATACAACATGAGCTGTAAGTTTTAATACAAATATTGTCTTCTAGACAATATTCAAACTCAAAATAAGTCCTCGATACATTTATTATCACACTATTTCACAAAATAGTGAGGACTACTAATGCAAACATCTGGACCGTCACTCCGTTCCCCGACTAGTCCTAGCTATATTCTCATTTCCTGAAGAGAACAATGAAAGCAAAGGGTGAGCTCAACTAGCCCAGTAAAAAAATTTATGACTAAGATAATGCAGCGGATAAGCAATCCATTAGAAGAGTCAAGTAGAGCATAAAATCTACTATCTTCTATGATTTAAAAGGTTTATCATCAATTTTATCGTTGAGACTCAGCTTAATAAATAATCCACATCATCGAATCACCCCTGCACTACGGCCAAGGATATTCTTTAGTATCACGACCACAAATTATCCATGCACTACGGGCCAAGAATATACGTGTATTCATCAATGGTAATGATCATGCCAACAACTGTCCATCAATGCACTACGGGCCAATGAGAACTTTTACCACATCATTTGTAATATAACGGTCATGATTATATCGAATAATCCCTGGTCATAATCATACCAAGTGCATCTATGCACTACGACCACAGATGACTTTCAACATAATATAAGCATGAGGATGATGACAATGATATAAGAATTCAATTAAAAGAAAGCAAAGGATATATTTTAAAATTTTTATAATTTAATTTATCTAGAATTCAATAATGTCCAAATTATCAACATGATACTGCTTTGTGGAGTAAAATTCAAGAATAATATAGTACCAAAAATACTTTGCACTGAAAATGAATCAATGTTTATCATGAATAGTACCCCGGGTGAATAATACTCGAGTGAATAGTACCCCGTGAATAGTACTTCGGGAATAGTAACCCCGTGAATAGTACCCCGGCATGAAAAAGTTAAAACTTATCAAGAATGCTCATAATAATATTTTCATGAAAAGATACTAGATGAAGCGCAGATATCAAAGATATTCTACTAATTTCATGGAGTATAGAAGCCAAAACTTTAACCAAATGAGTATAGAATTCAAAATCTGAAACGAAATAATATTACTTACATACTACAGAGTATGGAAGAAAATATTATTTCAAGCGAATATTGAACAAAAATAACATCCCTTACCTTGAAAAGAAGAGTATTCCAACTAGTATAGTGGGGATATTCTTAAAGAAAACTTTCATTGTTTTCTACTCTCAAAGCTTCTTAAAACTCTAAAGAAATACGCTCAATATTATAGAAGAAGAATTCTCTGATTCTGGTGTGATTTTCAATTCTAACTAAGCATCATATTTATAGGAGAATGGAAGGGATACTGTTTGATCATGGGAGCACAACTGAAAATTTCACGGATGAAATTTGAGAATTCACGGATGAAATTTGCAAAGCCACGAACTGATTTTCAATACAAAACAAAACTAAAATCCAACCAACACCTCTCACACTCTCACACACATCACTTTCACTCTTTTCCACCACCCCGCTCATACACACACACATCACTTTCACTATCATACACATAGGGGCGGATCCAGCCACAAAGTTCAGTGGTGTCAAATTTGAATTTATTTTTGTTAAGAATAAAAATTATAACTATATATATACTTTTCTAAATCTAATATAATTTCTAAACATTTAAGTTGTTAAGTTTAATATATATATATATATATTCATAATTTTCTTATAAGAAAAATATTAGAATGATTTTTTTAATCAATAAATTTTTTTACTAAAAATCCAGTATAGTACAAATGTGAGAAATTCAAAAGAGTTGGATAAGGCCACACGGGATAAAGAAAACTAAGTAAATAGTATTGGAGTTTTAACACCTTGTCTTTGTCTTTGAGTTTTAATTTGGTGATAAAAGAAAAGGAAGCGAATGAAAACAAAAGGAGATAATGTCAATTTTGTAATAGAAGAGAATTTTTTTTAAGAAAAGTGGTGTTTTTGAGTTTTAATTAGAAAAATATATATATATAAAAAGATTGTATTTTGAGACAAAAATTTTCTTCTCATTTTTTTTCTACAACTAAAGAACTTTATAGGATATTAGTTAAAAAATAAAAGAAAGTAGAAGAGAGTACTTACTTTTTGAGCCAAATATTATACATGGAGAGAGAAATAAGGGAAGTAGTATAAAATTATCATTACTTTAAAAAGTCACTTATACAAAAAGAGGGTGGTGGTGGTGGGGGTGTGTACTATGGGAAAAGCCAAGGAGGGCACAAACCCATGAACTGAAAATTCAGTGGGGGCAGGTGCCCCCTGCCCCTAGGGTAGAACCGCCCCTACATACACACACACACACACACACATCTTACACCTATCACTTTCACCTATCCTTTTCTCCCACCACCATACTCATTACATACATATATATACATATATCTTCCCTCCCCTATACGTAAACTCTTTCCCCCCCCCCCCATTTCTAAAATCATTTCTCCCATATGTGGGCCCCACACGTGGCCCTCACATGTGGGCCCCACCTTTATTATAAAGAATAAATTTCTACCGATTATTTTGAAAAGTGGGTAAATTTACAAGCAAAATTTTTAACAACCTTTATTCATATTATTATAACTCGTAATATTAACAACCAGATCATTCCCAGTAAAGAGGAGGCTTTCAAATAGGGATTTCTCCCTATTGGCGCGTAATTAGGTGACCAAACCCCTTTCCTCGACAGAACTTTCTAGACATTGTTAATTATGCTTATAATAATTAGAATAACTTGTCATCTCAATTATTGATTTAATAATATATAAAATATTGACAATATTTAAATCAAATAACGTGAGATATTATGTAGCAATTACTATAGCAATAATTGAGTAAAACTGAGTGACTTCTCACGTAAGCATCAATAATCAAAAAACCGTGTGCTACTATGCAACCACGCGTATTACTGTACTTTTAACACTAGGTATTTCAACAGTTAACGGTAAAACTTCCGCCGTTATTTTTATAAAAAGATATTATCTCGTTTTCTCATTTCGATAATAATTCCGTTATGGGGTCCACTAATGATTGTGTCGTCGTACGAATATTCCCTATTAAAACGAATATTCCCCGACCAATCGAATATAATATAACAACTTGCGTACTTTGCAAAATTTATAAATATTACCCATAACTATAACATTATATCAAATTTATTTCTTAATATTCAAAAATGATATTTAAAGAAAATTCATTTTTATTCATAAAAGTTGGGGTCTTACAACCTCCCCTTCTTATGAAATTTCGCCCTAAAAATTAGGGTACATACCTGGTATGATGAAGATGTGAGGATACCTTGATCTCATTTTAAATTCTAACTCCCAGGTCATTTCCTCAACATCGTGGTTTCTCCACAAAACTTTGACTTGAGGTATAACCTTGGAGCTTAAAATATGTTCCTTCTTATCCAAGATTTTAACATGAACCTCTTCATACGTTAAATCTTTTGCTATTTCGTCCGATTCCAACTCAATAATGTGGTTCGGGTCTTCCACATATTTACGTAATATGGATATGTGAAAAATGTTATGAACACGAGACATACTTGGAGGTAAGGCGAGTCTATAGGCCACAATTCCTACTCGGTTAAGGATTTCAAATGGGCCAATGAATCGAGGATTGAGCTTTCCTCTCTTTTCAAATCTCGTAACTCCTTTCCATGGAGCAACACGTAATAACATATGTTCTCCAACATTGAATTCTACGTTCTTTCGATGAAGATCAGCATAACTCTTTTGTCGATCTTGTAAGGTTTTTATACATTGCCGGATTATTTGAATCCTTTCCGTAGTCATGCATACCAATTCTGGTCCCAACAACATTGCTTCACCCACCTCATCCCAGCATACTGGAGAACGACACTTTCTTCCATACAACGCCTTAAATGGAGCCATGCCGATACTTACTTGATAATTGTTGTTGTAGGAGAATTCCACCAATGGCAAAAACTTGTCCCAACATCCTTTGAAGTCAAGGACACAGAGCCTTAATAGATCCTCCAGAGTTTGAATAGTCCTCTCCGACTGCCCATCCGTCTGAGGGTGATACGCCTAACTAAATCGCAAATCCGTGCCCATAGCTTTTTGCAAACCAACCCAAAATCGTGAAGTGAATCATGGGTCTCGATCAAAAACTATGGATACTGGCATACCATGCAGTCTTACAATCTTGTTTATGTATATACGAGCAAGACGTTCAAGTGTATAAGTTTTTCGTATAGGTAAAAAATGATCAGACTTGGTCAATCTATCAACAATGACCCAAATTGCATCTATGCCTTGAGAAACCTTAGGAAGACCAGTAAAGAAATCCATGGTAATGTGCTCCCACTTCTATTCTGGAATTTCAAGTGGTTGCAATGGACCTTTTGGCACTTGATGCTCCGCTTTAACACGTTGACAAGTTAAACACCTTGAGATGAACTCCGCGATCTCTCTCTTCATATTGCTCCACCAAAATGTATGTCGAAGATCATGATACATTTTAGTACTCCCATGATGGATTGCAAACGATGTGTTGTGTGCCTCCATCATGTTTTTATACTTCAAGTCAGAATCGTTAGGAACACAAAGTCTGGAGTTGACTCGAAGTATTCCTTCTTCATCGATTCTTGCTTCCGGAATAGCACCTTCTTGCATTTTCTTCCTCATACGCATCAGCTCCAGGTCTGTAGCTTGAGCAACTTTAACTTTATCTATTAAAGTCGGTTCAACTCATATGTTTGCCATCATTATATGGGTCCCTGGAGTCTTTAACTCTATCTCCATCCTTTACAAGTCATACAAAATGGGCCTATGTGTTGACAATATCGCACTCGTACCCGCATATGATCTTCTATTTAACGCGTCAGCTACTACGTTCGCTTTTCCAAGATGGTATTGAATGGTATGATCATAATCTTTCAATAGTTCAAGCCAACGTCGTTGCCACATGTTGAGTTCCTTTTGGGTGAAAAAATATTTAAGGCTTTTATGATCCGTATAGATCTCCACTTTCTCCCCATACAGGTAATGCCTCCAAATCTTAAGCGCAAAAACGACAGCTGCCAAGTCTAGATCATGAGTAGGATAATTTCTCTCATATTCTTTGAGTTGTCGTGAGGCATAAGCTATGACTTTCCCATGTTACATGAGAACACATCATAACCCTTTGCCTGAAGCATCACTATAGATGACAAATCCCTCCGAGCCAGATGGTATTGTCAGAACAGGTCCTGAAATGAGTCTCCTCTTGAGTTCTTGAAAACTTTTCTCACATTTCTCGCTTCAACCGAATTTTGTATCTTTCTGAGTCAGTTGAGTTAATGGAGTAGCGATTCAAGAAAACCCTTCTACGAATCTCCGATAATAACCAGCTAAGCCGAGAAAGCTACGTACTTCGGTCACTGAATTAGGTTGTTCCCAGCTTTGAATTGCTTCAATCTTCGCTGAGTCAACAAATATTTCGTGATTTAATATCATGTGCCCAAGGAATGCTACTTCCTCAAGCCAGAACTCGCATTTCTTCAACTTGGCATAAAGCTTATTTTCACGAAGCTTTTGAAGTATCGGCCTCAAGTGTTGTTCATGATCTTCACGGCTTTTGGAGTAAATGAGGATGTCATCAATAAAGACGACCACAAAATGATCCAAATATTCCTTGAATACTTTGTTCATCATATCCATGAAGGCAGCAGGAGCATTAGTCAATCCAAAAGGCATAACTAGGAATTCATAATGCCCGTACCGAGTTCTGAAAGCCGTCTTTGGAATGTCATCGGTTTTAATCTTCAATTGGTGATATCCGTAACGAAGATCAATCTTTGAAAAGAATTTGGCGCCTTGCAACTCGTCAAACAGGTCATCAATGCGAGGTAACGTGTATCTATTTTTGACAGTGACATGGATCAACTCCCGATAATCAATACAAAGTCGCATACTCCCATTTTTCTTCTTCACGAATAGAACAGGAGCACCCCAAGGTGACGTACTAGGACGAATAAAATCGATGTCCAACAATTCTTGCAGTTGGGTTTTTAACTCCTGAAGTTCAATAGGAGTCATTCGATATGGGGCTTTGGAAATAGGTTTTGTATCAAGTTCAAGGTCGATACAAAATTCAATTTCACGTTCTGGGGACAGGCCAGGAAGTACTTCAGGGAATACTTCAGGAAATTTATTAACAATAGAAATATCATTCAAAATTAACGTATTTTTGTTTAAATCCGTGACATGAGATAAGAAAGCTTGACAATCCGTTTTTCAATAAACGAATAGCTTTATGGCTTGAGATGACAATGATTGATTTTAATGGTTTGGTCGCTTGAATTTGCATAATAGGTTGGTTAGGAATATGAAAGCTAACAACCTTACGAAAACAATCAATTTTTGCATGATGAGTAGTTAACCAATCAATCCCTACAATTACGTCAAGCGCAAGTATTTTTAAGGAAATAAGATCGACAGGTAATGTGAGGGTACCGATTTGAACCAAACAAGACTTATAAACAGTGGATGTAATGAAGGTTTCTCCCAACGGAGTTTCAACAGATAAGTTAAAGTCTAATTTCTCCGGAGTCAAATTTAAATGTTGAGCGCAAGTAGGAGAAATAAAAGAATGGGTAGAACGGGTATCAAATAAGGTATATATTTCGCTAGAGTTTATGATAAGCTTACCCGTGATGACCTCGTTCGGGTTCCTTGCTTTCTGGTAGGTCAAAACAAACGCTCTCCCTTGAACTATTGGTTTTGACTTGTCTGGGACGGCATTTGGTGTCACCGTTCCACCTGGACTTGGCTTCCTTGTACGACAAAATCTAGCTAGGTGATCTTATCTTCCATAATTGTAACACGTTTTGGACTGTTGCGCACAGTTTGGACTGATGTGTCCATCTCATCCGCATTTGAAGCATATGATAGGTGGTCGCTCTCCTTCCTTAACAACTGGTGCTGGTGTTGACGTCTTTCCATCATTATTGAATCTCCTCTTCTTGAAATGTCCACTTTTATTGTCTTGTACATGATTACCACCGAAGTAGTTACCATTTCTGGCATGTTGATTCCCTCCACGTTTGTTGTCACCGCTTCGATGACTGATACCACTGGTATTATCACTTTGTCGGCCGCTTTCTCATGGTTAGGTTGACTCATTATCACGCTCCAATAACTGAGCCCTATTTACAACATCTGAATACAAACAAAGTTTGTGAGAAATTAGATATTGATGTATCTCAGTTTTCAAACCTCTTAGAAACATCCGCATCATTCTCTCCTCATTATCAACGAAGTGGGACGCAAACCGGGATAACTTGGCAAACTTAGCTTCGTACTGCGACACAGTCGTATTGTTCTGCTCCAGCTTGATGAACTCTACCTCCTTCATATGACGAATACTTTCGAGAAAGTACTTGTCGTTGAATAGTTCTTAGAACTTCTCCCAAGACATCTTCAGTGCGGCAGGTTGAGTACGCTTTACCGATTCCCACCAGTAACCTGCCTCTCCTCGCAATATAAAGGTGGTAAATGGAACCTTTTGCTCCTCGGAGAATCCCAAGACATCAAATATCTTGGTGATCTTCTTTATCCACATCTCCGCCTTATCTGGTTTTGGCTCTCCAATAAACTCCGGTGGTCCCACCACCTTGAACTGCTTAGCGATGACCAATCGAGAGTTGCCAGTATTTCTACCTGCATTTTGGATAGGAGCTGCTCTCGCCTGATGTTATATGAATTGCAGAAAGCCTCTGAACATTTCTTCGTTCATCATTTGATCGGTGTTATTGTTTACTTGAGGATTATTATCTTCCTGTTGCACATTATCCTGAGTATTGATCTGTGGTGACTCAACGGTCTCCTGTGCTCCATTGCTATTCTCAATATTCTCGGATGTTATTTTCAAATACTACCACAATATTATCTCTATACTCTGACCGACCAATTAAATACCAATTAAACTTAGATAGGTCATACTAGCGAAGGAATTTCCCGTCTCTCCTCTCCAAGTTCTTGTCTCACATCTCAGCCAGGGATCATATCCCTAAGCTCTGATACCAACTGTGACGCCCCCAAAATAGGTATACATCACCCATTCTGAGTCACCAAATACATGGTACAGAATACAAATACAAACTTAAATATACAACATAAGCTAAGTTTTAATACAAATATTGTTTTCTAGACAGTATTCAAACTCAAAATAAGTCCTCAATACATTTATTATTACACTATTTCACAGAATAGTGAGGACTACTAATGCAAACATCTGGACCGTCACTTCGTTCCCCGACTAGTCCCAGCTATATTCTCATTTCCTGAAGAGAACAATGAAAGCATAGGGTGAGCTCAACTAGCCTTGTAAGAAATATTATGACTAAGATAATGCAGAATAATTTATCGTTAGCCTTCAACAGTGTTAAACTGATAGAATATAATAGACAACAAGTTTAAGCTCATAGTGAACAAAAAATCCATTAGAAGAGTCAAGTACAAAGATAAAATCTACTATCTTCTATGATTTAAAAGGTTTATCATCAATTTTATCATTTGAGACTCAAATTTTAATAAATAATCCACATCATCGAATTACCCCCGCACTACTACCAAGGATATTCTTTAGTATCACGACCACAAATTATCCATATGACCACGGGCCAAGGATATTTGTGTATTCATCAATGGTCATGATCATGCCAACAACTGCATATCAATGCACTACGGGCCAATGAAGACTTTTACCACATCATTTGTAACATTACGGTCATGATTATACCGAATAATCCATGGTCATAATCATACCAAGTCCATATATTCACTACGGCCACAGATGACTTTCAACATAATATAAGCATGAGGATGATGACAATGATATAAGAATTCAATTAAAAGAAAGCAAAGGATAATTTTTTAAAGATTTATAATTTAATTTATCCAGAATTCAATAATGTCCAAATTGTCAACATGATACTGCTTTGTAGAGTAAAATTCAAGAATAATATTGTACCAAAAATACTTTGGACCGAAAACAAATCAATTTTATCATGAATAGTACCCCAGGTTAATAGTACTCGAGTGAATAGTACCCCGTGAATAGTACTTTGAGAATAGTAATCCCGTGAATAGTACTCTTGCATGAAAAAGTTAAAAACTTATCAAGAATGCTCAGAATAATATTTCCATGAAAAGATACTGGATGAAGCGCAAATATCAAGGATATTCTACTAATTTCATGGAGTATAGAGGCCAAAACTTTAACCAAATGAGTATAGAATTCAAAATCTAAAACGAAATAATATTACTTATATACTACAGATTATGGAAAAAATATTATTTCAAGTGAATATTGAACAAAAATAACACCCCTTACCTTGAAAAGAAGAGTATTTCAACTGGTATAGCGAGGATATTCTTGAAGAAAACTTTCACTGTTTTCTACTCTCAAAGCTTCTTAAAACTCTAAAGAAATACGCTCAATATTATAGAAGAAGAATTCTCTGATTATGGTGTGATTTTCAATTCTAACTAAGCATCCTATTTATAGGAGAATGGAAGGGATACTGTTTGATCACGGGAGCACAACTAAAAATTTCACAGATGAAATTTGAGAATTCACGGATGAAATTTGCAAAGCCACGGACTGATTTTCAATACAAAACAAAACTAATATCTAACCAACACCACTCAAACTCTTACACACATCACTTTCACTCTTTTCCACCACCCCACTCATACACACACACATCACTTTCACTATCATACACACACACACACACACATCTTACACTATCACTTTTACCTATCCTTTTCTCCCACCACCATACTCATTACATACATATATATACATATATCTTCCCTCCCCTATACGTAAACTCTTTTCCCCCCCATTTCCAAAATCATTTCTCCCATATATGGGCCCCACACGTGGCCTTCACATGTGGGCCCCACCTTTATTATAAAGAATAAATTTCTACCGATTATTTTGAAAAGTGGGTAAATGAGGGTCCATAAAATAAGTAAAATTTATAACAAATACTTCATAAAAATCCCTTCAATATTTTTAACCACCTTTATTCATATTATTATTACTCGTAATATTAATAACCAGATCGTTCCCAGTAAAGAGGGGACTTTCCAATAAGGATTTCTCTCTATTGGAGCGCAATTAGGTGACCAAACCCCTTTCCTCGACAGAACTTTCTAGACATTATTAATTATGCTTATAATAATTAGAAGAACTTGTCATCTCAATTATTGATTTAATAATATATAAAATATTGACAATAATTGAATCTAATAACGTGAGATACTATGCAGCAATTACTGTAGCAATAATTGAGTAAAACTGAGTGACTTCTCACGTAAGCATCAATAATCAAAATCGTGTGCTACTATGCAACTACGCGTATTACTGTACTTTTAACACCGGGTATTTCAATAGTTAACGGTAAAACTTCCGCCGTTATTTTTATAAAAAGATATTTATGTCGTTTTCTCATTCCGACAATAATTCTGTTGTGGGGTCCACTAATGATTGTGCTGTCGTACGAATATTCCCTGTTAAAACGAATATTGCCCGACCAATCGAATATAATATAACAACTTGCGTACTTTGCAAAATTTATAAATATTACCCACAACTATAACATTATATCAAATTTACTCCTTAATATTCAAAAATGATATTTATAGAAATTCATCTTTATTAATAAAAGTTGGGGTCTTACAGTGATTATCAAAGCCATCACGTAAAACCTTTCATGATGGGCGTATACAAGACGACCATTGTGATGCTTAAAGTCATCATATAAACTTTTCGTGATGATTTTTCTACTTTTTGTAATGAATTTTGCCCATCACAAATGACCATTTTTTAGTAGTGAATACTTAATTATAAATCTTAAGCTATTTAATTTATTCCACTAATAAATTAAATACATTTAATTTATTATTATTAAGTCAATCATTTCTAAAATCATATTTATCCCTTTTTGTGGTGTGACCTCTAGGTTCAATATTATGCGATAGTAGAATAAATAAATTAGAACAATTCTAATATTATTTGTAATGAATTAAACTCCTTTAATTCAAATATAAATAAATAATATTTATTCTATATCATGACTGACACCTTATAAATAATTTATCATGACTATCTGAATAATATGAATTCAACGTAAATCATAAAGATTATCACAAATAATACAAAGAACCTATTTCGTGAATAGTTATCGTGATGCAATTCAATCATTCTACCATACAATGTCCCGATTAAACATAAGATATTAAATTACTGACAATTCTTAATTAGTTAATCATATGCATTTTGTTTTTTAAAATGTACAACTCTTGTTAATGTAAATTAGAAACTCCTTTCTAATTTTTATTTCACCTTTGCCAAGGATTTTTGAGTTATTATTCATCAAATCGCATATGAGATTCTCTCCATTTACTGGAAGTGGTAGATCCTTTATTGATCATTCACCTATCTTCATATATACTTTATTATGTTTGAGTATACCCTACAACATACTCAAGAGTATTAAGGAATATGTTAAAACATAATTCAGTATACACAAGATATTATGATGATCTCAAGTCGAAGAATCACTTGTAAAACTATACCTATAGGAACTCCTATTATCAAGCAAGTAAAACTCCATTAAGGTTCATTTAAGTGAATCATGTTCAGTGAAATTATTCTCCAATAACCACCTCCATACTTGTTTTGGTGTCTCCACACAAATGATTATGAGATCAATCATTCTCTTCAACAGAGCAAGTATAGTATGTACTAATCTATCCAGAATCAGTAACCCCATGTTAGTGATCCAACGATTAGGAATATTTTAGTTTTAGAGTTATCTTGAATTTAGATTTTATTAGCATGATCAACATCATGATTCTAAAAACATTGCTTTATAACTATGAGTTTATCACATTTATTAATTCAACTAATTAACATGGATAAAGAATGTATATTGTATTATATAAATTCTCTTAATACTAAATGAAATGGATTACAAAGTAAATGATTATCACATTCAATGTGATTGACTTGAGGGTATATTACTTTCAGTATCATAGTTCATTGTTCGATGGGCACATGTATTAGTATGATACTTGTGATTTCACAAGAATCCCACATAAAATAAAGAGTAAAATACAGTGACACCCCCTCTAGATAACCATAATAGCACTCACTTCTCCTCTAGTTTTTAAGTAACAATTAGTACCCCTGCAAGTTTTTTGGGTTGACTAAATAGATAAATTTGAATATTTACCCTTGTATATTATCAAATTTGAATTCCTAAATTTTTAACAACAAAAAATATTATTTGAGTTCTTAGGTTCATATTATGAATTTTATATGTTAAATTTTCTTAAGTATATGTCAAAATTTGGGAAGTTTATAATTTTGATTATATTTTTTAGTATAAAGTTGACATTGTTTTTGTACAATGTTAAATAAAAGAAAATATAATAATATTTATTACTACAAATATCTTGTAAAATATTTTTCTTTTTTTGAGTAACAACTTTTGTCATTCTAATTATACTTAAGTGTGACTTATGTTTAGTTTAATATATGAAAAAAGAATTAATCTAATTTTTAATACTTTCTTATATGAATAATAAGATTAGTTCGTAATAATAAGTTTGTTTTACATAAGTTTTAATATTTGAAAAAATAATTATAATTTTATTGCGTTAATATGTACTTTTTATGGGTATTAAAATTTTACTTTTTAATTACTGAAAAAATATATTTGAATATGTATCACGTAAAATTTAATCTTTGAGAAATTTAATTAGCGAAAATTGTATGACTTTATTTTTCTGATAAAACGAATATTTATTATTACTTGAAGGGTGCATTAGACATTATATTAAAAATATTTTTGGATATTAGTTGGTCAACCACACTAGGGGTAGTGAATGTTACATATTGTGTACTAGAGGGGTACTGAATGTTACTTGAAAAACTAGATGTGATGACCCGGAAAATTTTATGAGTTTTATGATCGTATTGGAAAATAAATTTTTTCGAGAGAAAAAGACGGAAAATTAATGTTCATCCGGTAACGTAAAAACGTTTATTTTAATTATTCGAAGAATATGCCAATGTTAATATAATGAGGAAAGATTAAATGAAATTTTAAGAACGAAAAACGAAAAATGTTTGACTGCGTAATAGATCTCGGGAAGTGAATAAAAGATAAAACCGAAAGAAAAATACAAGAATAAAGCTAAGATGCCACCAATTATATATGCCAGGGGGGCTAAATGTAGTTAACCATGACACCAATTATATGTTATGGGGAGGTAAGTGTAATTAACCATGCCACCAATTATATGTCTGGGGGGGAGTGTAATTAGCCAAGCCACAAATTATATGTCCAGGGGGGCTAAGTGTAATTATCCAACAAAATCTGGGGAAAAGACGAAAATACCCTCACTCTTAAACCTCTATAATAGCAAGCTTCCCTTCTCATTTTTCCTCACCAATTCACAAGTTTCCAAAGGTAAACACTAGATTATATACGAGAAGAAGTGAGAGCTCGGCTTTTGTACGAGGAAAGGCGAGGAAACGCTACCGAAGTCAGCAGTAAACTTAGAAAAAGAAGATTCCAAAGAGGTAAGAACGAAAACTTAACTCTTTTAATTATTTAAAGTTTTGTAGTATAGAAAGGATGAATTAGTGAATTATAAATCACTGTTAATTTATATAAGATAAGAAACAATGGTTAAAAATGAAAAACGAATGTAAACGTGTAAGCAAGCCATTTGATTTGTTGTTCGTGGCTTAGATAATGAAATTCGAAGGGATGATATTGTGTTTAATTAAAATATATGATTGTTCCAAGTGGAACGGATTAAAAGTAAGTTATAACGAAGTTATGGCAAAATTTTAAGTGTAATATGTTAATTATAGTTAAAACAAACTATGAACGAATTTCTAGAGATAATTAATTATTTCAAATAATGAATATGTTATGGGAGAAACATAGACACGACTAAAATAGAGACGTGGGCTCAAGAATGGACTCATTCCGACTTCAGATGAGGAAGTTATGAAGTTTTGAAAATTTAAAATGTAAAGAACGTAAAATTGAAAATCTCAGCTGCAAGAGATTTTTTGAGCTAATTAAAAGCCTAGTTAGAATGTCCGGAAACCATTTCTCTCTAGGGGGTTTTGAAGTATGCTAGGAAAGCTAGAACATGGCTCGAGAACAGATCAATTCCGAGTTAAAACGACTAAGTTATGATTTTGTAACGTGGACGCCAGGATCATGGTTTTAAACTTAAAAAAAAATTCAATGGTTAATGCCTGGTGCCGTTTACGCCTAAGAAACTGGCGTCGTAGCACCAACTCTGAGCTTTCCTTACTGCTAATATGCACCGCAACGCCTCAAAACAAAGGGGAACCGGTAGCGCCGACTCTGGATTTTTGGTAATAAAGAGATTTTTTATGTGGAAAGTAAAGGAAGTGTGTTAGAAAACAAATGAAGATAAATCTTAATTTGTTATAATATCTTGTTAATGATATTCAAACCTTAATCTAATGTTTGAAAGTACAATTGAAGGAATGAAACAACATGAACATAAAATACAGAAATGAGGTAGTTGTTCTGTGTTTGCATAAGATAAATATATTTAACACATAAGTGTGCATAACTTGAACATTTAAGTTAATGAATGTCAAGAAACGATAATTAATGTTAATGTTTTATTATGAACTTAACTTATTAAATGTTGTAATCGTAGATTTTAGTCACGTAAATAATTTATTAACGTGAACCATAAGAAATGAAATGAAGATAGAAAAGACCTAAAAGGTAACTTTGAGATTTAAAGTCTCAACTACGAATGATGTTAATAGAAGTATTACGAGTCTAATGACGTGAACTTAAAAGAAATGAATAAAGTTAACGTAAGCCGATAATTAACGTCTTTATGTGATTAATGGATGTGTTGTCCATATATGATATTTAGGGCATTTGAAGAACAATATAGCATAAAGTTGTAAACAACACTTAAGACAAGTTTCCTAACATGTACATGACATTACTCTGTGCAAGTTTCTTTAAGTTACTCAAATGTGGTAACTGAGTAAGTTGTTATCTATGTGCAAGATATTTATCAATATATTGTGTTGTGCTAATTATTCGCACCTATGTACTTGTAAGAAGAACTGTTCTGTTGTTAAATTGTTCAAATTGTTATAGTTCTGATAACGTATGATCTGCGTAAGAAAAGGTCTATACTGTTTATTCCAGTTGGGCAAATATTAAAATAATAGTTAAGGCTAAGGAACATGCACTACACCAAAAATGACCTCTAGTGAAGGACAAATCCTTCACTAGAGACCTATATCATTCACAAGTGATTTTTTGCGAAGAAATATTTCCTTCACACAAGTGCTCGCATTAGACCTCCTCGCAATTGGGTATCCTTCGCTGAGTAGTAACTAAATATTTTTTGTGAAGGATATATTGTGAATAACTTTTTTATTCACGAATTGTATTTAGTAATGGAATATTGTTATTTAATGAAAGATTGGTTTCCTTCACAAATAATATTTTAAGAAGGACTATTTGAAATTAGTGAATAACTTTATTTCCTCACAAATAATATATTGTGAAGAACAAATTTATTTAACGAGAGAAAATTTTCCTTCACTAATTATAAATTGAGAATGTATCTTCAAATTAATGAGGGAAATAATCCTTCACAAATTATAAATTTATAAATAAAAATTAATTGCTAAATAATAAAAATTCATTCGAAATTATAATTGATTTTCAAATTAATTCTTTGAATAATAAAAATTCATTTGAAATTATAATTGATTTTCACGTCTGCTCATACACACAAACAACCCAATAAAAGCTGGGATTTACAAGCTAAGCAATGGTTTGCTAGATGCCAACGCTACAATACAAGAAATGGTAATGTCTTGATAACGTCTTGCGCGTATATGACAAGTCCGATTCACTCAATAGTTGACATCTCAAGCCCGAAAGCCGCTTGACTGCGTGAGAGAAATTAACCACGTTGAGACATAACAAAGTCATATGATACTATCAACAATGACTTTTGATAGCTAGTACTATCTTCACAAGTTTTAACTTACCAAGATAGTAAGAATAAAATAAAGGATAAGGTTGAGAGATGAGTGTACAAAGAACTTGAAGCAAGCATCATCTATTTATATACTGATTATGAAATAATAAAATACAGGATAAGGGTACAGAGATGCATTATGAAATGTGAAACAATCATGGTAAACTACTAGCTCAAACATTTGTTTTGGATGGTAACACCAATAGCAGCTCCGTGAGGGAGGGCATTATATGTCACTAAGATGAATAAGATCATAGTACTTGCTCGTGTAAAATCATTACAACATTCAACAAAGATCAGTCACTTACAGTAAGCTTCATATATATGGCCTCTAAAGGTCTGGCACTAATATTTGCAGCCATATTTCCAATTTTCAATTTTTCGATGGTGACACACTAATATTTGCGACCATATTTCCTTGAGAAATGCGGGGAGTGACATTACCAAATTATCGTGGTAGTTTGGAAGTGAATGAGGATAAAAATTTGGTGTGTTCGGGAGTTCAAATTTGATTGGCGGATGAGTGGCCGCCGAGTCAATAAGATTCTTGGATTGATTGCCAATCGCTTCCACACTAACGAGAGAGGATAAACCGCTTGGAACACTAGGCGAGATCCCATGGTGGAAGGGGTTGTCCAAATATCGACTAATTGATGCTCCGGTTGAAGACCTGTGACACCCACAATAGT